>CAUYRH010051707.1:0-29189 GCA_963574655.1 Perodicticus potto
GCTCAAGCAAGTCTCCTGCCTCCGCCTCCCAAGTAGCTGGGACTACAGGCGCCCGCCACAATGCCCGGCCATTTTTTGGTTGCAGCCGTCATTGTTGTTTGGTGGGCCCGGGCTGGATTCGAACCCGCCAGCTCAGGTGTACATGGTTGGCACCTTAGCTCGTTGAGCCACAGGCACCAAGCCTATTACTGATTCTTTTGTTTTGTTTTGTTTTGCTTTTTGTAGAGACAGAGCCTCACTTTATCGCCCTCGGTAGAGTGCCGTGATGTCACACAGCTCACAGCAACCTCCAACTCCTGGGCTTAGGCGATTCTCTTACCTCAGCCTCCCGAGTAGCTGGGACTACAGGCGCCCACCGCAACGCCTGGCTATTTTTATGTTTTGCAGTTTGGCCGAGGCTGGGTTTGAACCCGCCACCATCGGGGTATGGGGCCGGCACCCTACTTGATGAGCCACAGGCGCCACTCATATTATTGATTCTTTTGAAGGAAAAGAATAGACTGTTAGTGGCAAGAATAAGTCTTTAGCACATTTTGCTATGTATAATGCATACTTTTTTGCCAAAATTTTTGAGGGAAAAATAAAGACGTGTATTATACATGGGCAGAACAAATTTTGTATCTATGTAAATGTTTTTAATACTTTTATTTATGCTTACGCATTAAAAGTATAACTCTAGAAAGCAAAAATGATATCTATATGCAAAATAATGCCCTGAAATATGGTAATCAGTTTTGTCAAATTTATGATAAACTTGAAATGAAAGCATTTTCAGCCAGTGAAGAGTGATATATTTCTCTTTAGGCAGGAGCTAGCAATCTAGCTGATATTTTTACAAAATTCCTTTGTAATACAAAAAACAAGTTACCTAAATATAAGCAAATAAAAATTTGAATTAAAAAATTAAAATTTTTTTTTTCTGAAAGTTTGGGCCAAAAACATAGGTGCAAAATACGGTCATTGAGAAATTGGATGTGTAGGCATGCAAGATATCTCCGAAAATATAAAATTTAATCCAAGGTCAGAAGATGCATTTCATTTTATAAGGAAAAGAGCTTTACAGGTGAAGAGTGAGGTAGGCTAGAGCCTGAGCCTTTTAAGGAAGACCTCAGTGGCTGAAAAGTAATAAATAAGGTCATTAGAAGGACTCTGAGAACAGAACCAATCCACTGAGGGATCCTAAGTGGGGAAGATATTGTAAAAGTCCTCTGGAGTGTGTGGAGTTGGAAGCGGATGGAAGTGTAAGTGATCATTGAGGTGGCTACTGCAGCAGTCCTAGCAGAAGTGATGGTAGCTGTGTAGGCGAAAGGGAAAGCCAGATTTGGGAGGGATACTTAGGAGGCCTTGAAGATGAGTATTCAAGATTTAAAAAAAAAAAAAAACTATTAGAAATGATTCCCTGATTATTCGAGTAGTACTATTTCCCAAAAGGTAGAATATTGAAGGAGAAACAGATTGTGGGGAGCCAACTCAAGAATTTAGCCAACTAGTTTATTGACATAGATTATCTGTAACTATTAGTTTCTTTTCCCCTCTGTATCCAAGCAATAGGAATTTTTTAAATGATGTTTGTTTCTTTTTTCTCTCCTCTCTATTTAGGTTTATTGAAATACAAATTTGATTACTCTTCTTTCCTTTTTTATTTCAGTTTCTGAACATTCTTGTAAATACATTAACTAAAAAGTCAGCTAATATCCATTTCTTCAGCTCTGCTCCTCTCCCCAGCCTTGCAGGTTACCTGGTGCAGGTTTAAGATTTGCTTTAGGATGCCAGGAAGAACTAGAACCAGAGGCCTCATCTGATCTAGATTCTCGCACAGGCCACACAGTGCCCCAGTGTTGGCCTAATGACGTCGCACCTCTTCAGTACATTCCTCAGCTCAGCTACTGGACCAGGGAAGAGTCTCCACCCCAGCATGGCTGGGATTGCAGAAGCTTCAGGGACAGCCACACACCAGCTTGACCAAAATCCCATCCATATAAAACTCTAGATTTTCTTTCTCATCTTGGGTTTGTACTTCTGAATGTTTCTGTCTTTGGAACCTGCATGGAAAGAAACTTTCCCCCTTAGGTTTGCATGGTGGCAGGAGAGGTGCAAGGTGTGAATTACTGATGATCAGATCACCAGGAGAACAGACAAGTTTCATTGACATGCGCAGGCTGGAAAACTCAAGTAATGAGTGAATCACTAGGTTCATATATCAGTGTAACTAAAAAGGGTTTATGGCTTCTGTGGGAAAGGCTCTGTTGGGTTTTTGATGCTAATGGCAGCTGAATTCTTACTCCCTGGTGCTAAGGTCAGTCTTCCTAACCAGGAAAGTCCCTTGGAGGGGTTTGAAGGGCGGCTGTGTTTTCCAGATGATCTGCTGAAATTCAAGTGGTAACTTTCTGTGGCTGCCGATTGTTTGGATGTTCCCAGTTTAAAGTCATTTTTAACAGGTTTTTGTGTCAAACCCTTCAGACTCCAGGTCTCCTTTCTGGTCAGATCATACCTTAGCTATCAGCGTCAAAATTGTGTAGTCCCACCTACTCGGGAGGCTGAGGCAAGAGGATTACTTGAGCCCGAGAGTTTGAGGTTGCTGTGAGATAAGAAGCGATGACACTCTACCCAGGGCGGGAGACTTTTTTTGAGACTCTATCTCAAAATAAATAAATAAGTAAATAAAAACAAAAAACCCAAAATTGAGTCAAAAGAAAAGGGATTCTGCAAATATATCTCCCTTCTCCAGTCACGAAAAGGGAGTAAGTGGTCCCCTCCCCTGTCCTTGTGAGTGGTCTTGTTCACTCTATTTGATGATGAGGCCATCTGCTGACTCAACCATGAAAGTGGCTTTGCTGTGGCTGTCCAGGACAGACACATGACAGATACATGGCTCCACCGCTTCCTATTTTTGAAACGTATGAAAATGACACTTCCTGTGGACACTGAGATTTTTAATTACAGGTGGTTCCTTATTTTTAATGGTTCGCTTTATGATTTTTGACTTTACAGTGAGCTGAAAGCAGTATACGTTCAGGAAGAACTGTACTTCAAATGTTGAATTTTGATATTTTCCATATGCTGTATGAGAATCATCTCACCTCACAGCCAGTCATGTGATCATGATTTTGCCCAACAAGGGGTCAATGTAAGTGTTCTGAGCACATTTAAGAAAAGCTAAGCTAAGTTACGATGTTTGGTAGGTTAGGTATATTAATTGCATTTTCAACTATTGATGCTTCCACCTTACAAAGGTTTATCAGGTTGTAATCTCATCATAAGTAGAGGAACATCTATAGTGGACAATTAAGGTACGCTATGAATTACCAGTTCACAGATTTCTTGCAACTTTTTGATCTTGGATAAATAAAAAATAAATAAAAATGCTTAAAAAACAGTGGGCACCAGGCCAGGCCTGTGGTCAAGTATTATTCTAAACCTTGCCTCTTGAGTTATATGAATCAGTGCCTTTTCATTCACTGGCTGTATGAATCAGTGCTTTTGGTTAGGAAACATTTAATATCTGTTAATAGACTCATAAAAACAGAAAGGTTTCCTTTTTTTCCAGTTAGCAGGGGAACCATAACCTGTTAAAATGTGATTATGCCTGCTTTTCAGCACTGCTTTGCTTCCAGGGAGAGGAAGTATTAAAAGAATTAGGGAGATGGAAACGAATTATTGTGTAGAGCTATAGATTTCTTTTTAAACAACTAATGTTCTTTTCTATGGCAAGAGGTAATTATGTCTCCTGTATAGGATATTGAGCTTTTAGTAAGACTTCCAAAAATTTATTTTTTAAAATTTTAAATTTTTTACTTCTGAGACAGAGTCTTATTCTGTTTTCTAGGCTGGAGTACAGTAGTAAAATCTTAGTTCACTGCAACCTCAAATTCTTGGGCTCAAGCAATCCTCCTGCCTCAACCTCCTGAGTAGCTGGACTATGGGTGCGTGCTACCATGATTGGCTAATTTTTTAATCTTTTGTAGAGATAGAGTCTTAATTATGTTGCTCAAGCTGGTATGGAACACCTGACTATAAGCAATCTTCCTGCCTTGGCCTCCGAAAGTGAGCTACTGCCTCTGGCCCCCAAAATTTATTAATAAATTCTTGGACAACATGAAGAGTTGGGAGCTGGATGGTGATACAGACAAATGGTTGCTTAACAACAGCAAAGCCACAGCTTTACCTCCTGCTCTTTTCTTTCCTGGGACTGTTTGGGTAACCGAGGAGCTGATTTCCAACAGGACTCATGACCTACTGGGCCTTTATGGCCAGCATCTATTCTGACTGGTCATTGTGCACCTTATTATACTGGTGTGAAATATTTTATATAATCTCAGGGTATAATAAACTAGAGTTCTTTGGAAGAGCTGGACCTTGAGACTAGGACTGGGACTCTTTGGAAAAGCTGGGACTGAAGCTGGGCTGTGGCTAGATTAGCTCTTTGGGAACTTCGTGTGTGGTATCCATATGCCATATAGAATTAAAATTAAAAGCAATCACAAACTAAGTGTAAAGAAGTCCAACAGGGTATGTTTTCTCCATGGTGATGGCTTGAATATGTTTTTAGAAATCTTATAAACAAATTATGTTTTATTTTCTCATTGATTGTGTGCTCCTACTTCACTGGTACCTTAAACATGAGCCTTTGTTGAACTCGGCCTCTTAAGGCAGCAAGGAAAGGAGATAATTGGGAATTATGAATTGATTCTGTTTATATTTTGAGCTTCCGTCAGTAGTTGTGTTGGCTTAAAGCGAGTAAAAACTGTTTGCATAGCCATTAAGCATTTATGATAACGTGTTGAGTCATTTAAAAGAAAAGCACTGCTTAAATTAAAATAGCACCATGAACAAATTAAGCCTCGAACTTCTTTTCATGGGAAGCAAATTCTTAACACAGGTGTTTACCACCTAAGTCTACACTTTTTAAACTACCACTGTTGCATATCGGATTGGTGAAGCAACTTGCTTTTTGGCTTTAGGTTAAGTTTGTCTTTTCCAGACCACACGTCCTCTGTAGCCATCTTCAGTCTTACTCTTGATTCCTGCTGCACCCGGAGATGCTGACTACCAAGGCCAATGGTGGGACAAGATTTCAGCTGGAACCATGAACCTGCCCTGGGTGATGTTTCCCTGTAGGTGTCACAGTGCATCTGTCCCTACTGCTCCAGCACCGAGAGTCTGGCCGTTCCCTGTACAAGCCTCTGGATACAGGGCTGGTTCTAGCTTCATTTACCATCGTTAGGAGACTTTCTGACTGGAAAAGATGTTGTCTCATGATAAGCACTCCCTTCAGCTCCATGCCAGGTTGGAAAGAAGGGTGATTATGAAAAAGAGTGCTGAAGAGAAGTGCCAACTGCCAGATGCCCTAATGAGTGAGGGATTTATGTAGAAGTGCAGTGGAAAATTCCTTAAACTAGACTGAAGGGATTGGCAGAAAATGGAGTGGCAGTTGTTTATGAAATTATTGCAATTTTATTAGTTTGAAATATACTTGCCATATGTTTCTTTTAGCCCTGGAGGACAGAAAAGTTTATTAGTACAATTCAAAGTCATAAAAAGGGCTGATGATTAAAATTGCTACAACTTTATAAGTGAGGTGTAGGTCAAAGGTGGATAGGAAGAGAAATCTATGGAAATTTTTATTTTAACCTGCCCAGCTTGGTGCCCTTAGAAAATAATAATGCTGGCCAGGCATGGAGGCTCACACCTGGAATCCTAGCAAGCACTCTGGGTGGATGGCCTGAACTCGGGAGTTTGAGACCAGCCTTCACAACAATAAGCCCCCATCTCTACTAAAATAATAATTTAAAAAAAAGCCAGGCGTTGTGGGAGAGCCTGTAGTCCCAGTTTCTTGGGAGGCAGAGGCAAGAGTGTTTCTTGAGCTCAAGACCTTGAGGTTGCTAAGAGCTATGACACCACCACACCCTACCCCGGGTGACAGTGAGACTCTGTCTCAAAAAAGACAAGAAAATAATGATCATTTATTGAACATTTATTATGTGCCAAGGTCATTTGAAGGGCTTGAAGTCATTTAATCATTTGAAGCACTTGAAATCATTTATAATCAATCATTACATGAACCTTAAAAGATAGCAATATCACCACTATTTTACAGATAGGGAAACTGATTACGGGATTTGCCCGGTCACCCAGCTAATAAGTGTTAGAGCCAGGATTTCAAGCCAGGCCTTCTGACCTCACAGATCATGGTCTTCATTATTCGTATGTTAAGTACGTCAGTTATTTAACTTTTCTGGTTAATTTTCTTATTTTTAAAATGTGGAGACAAGACTATATTCTTCATAATAAATCCGAGGGTTTTGGAAGTGGAGGCTTATTGCTTTTTTTTTTTTCTTAACTGAAACTGAGCAGAGCCAATGATCATCACATATTCCTGTAAAAGGTCAAGAGAATGACTAAACGGTAATTACCAGCAGTATTTGTAGCAATTTAAGTCATTTCAGGATTTTACCTTTGACAGTTATTTTTATTAGTTTTAGTAACGGAGACATGAAAAGAAGGTGTTTTTGAGCCTACCTCTCAGTTCTTTCTGTTTCTTTCTGAACAAACCTTCCCCCCACCCCCATCATCTCCCTGGAGCTGCTAAATAACTACCTGGCAAGCCAGCTAACGCGGCTGCTCTCTGCAGCTCATCAAGGGAGTGATGACTAAATGCCGGGGATGAGGGAGAAGAGGGAATTCCAGGCGACGAATGAGAAACACGCCACTAATTAGGAGAACCAAGAGAGACAGCAGTTATCCTGTGCTATTCATTCCGGAGGTTATTAAACTCTACTTCAGTAGAAAATGTGTGCCTCACCACTTTAGGAAAGAAAAGATGTGTTCATTAGCAGATCATGGACTCCTTTGTATCACTAAGAATTGTTTAAGTCATAGCTAATTGAAATATACAGGGTGCCCCCCAAACGTATACACATTTTAAGAGATTTTGTTGGAAGTAAAATTGATCCGAAAAAGTATACGAATGGCAGGTGTATTTTTAGATCTCTAAGTTTTCTCCAAACATCTTTCCAAAAGGAACGTATTACTTTGCATTCCCACCAGCAGTGTAGAAGTGTTCTCTTTTTTCCACATCCACGCCAACATCTCTGGTTTTAGGATTTTGTGATGTGGGCTAATCTTACTGGAGTTAGCCGTTTGATCCTACAATTCCTCTATTAGGTATATATCCGGAAGACCAAACATCACCTTATAACAAAGTCATTTGTACCAGAATGTTTATTGCAGCCCAATTCATAATTGCCAAGCCATGGAAGAAGCTCAAGTGCCCATCGACCCACGAATGGATTAATAAATTGTGGTATATGTACACCATGGAATATTATGCAGCCTTAAAGAAAGATGGAGACTTTACCTCTTTCATGTTTACATGGATGGAACTGGAACATAATCTTCTTAGCAGTATCTCAAGAATGGAAGAAAAAGTATCCAATGTACTCAGCCCTACTATGAAACCAATTTACAGCTTTCGTATGAAGGCTAAAACCCAGTTATAGCACAAGAATATGGGGTTAGGAGAAAGGGAGGGGAGGGAGGGGGGAAGATGGGTGGAGGGAGGGTAATTGGTGGGGCCATACCTACGGCGCATCTTAGAAGGGTACAGATGAAACTTACTAAATGTAGAATACAAATGTCTTAACACAATAACTAAGAAAATGCCATGAAAGCTATGTTAACCAGTTTGATGAAAATATTTCAAATTGTATATAAAACCAGCACATTGTACCACATGATTGCATTCCCCCGACCACTGGTCTGCAGTATCAGCCTTCTCTTGGATCAAGCCTCAGAATGGGCGGAGACCATATGTATTTATTACATATCCTTATTGACATCTTTATGGGTCCTCTCAGTCTTTAACTTTGTATGTCTCTCCATTTATTTTAGTGTTCTTGAATATTTTTCAATAAATTTTGTGATTTTATACAGAAGATATTGTAAGAGTTTGTTTTATATATTTCTAAGTGTTGTAGGGGTCAAGAAAGAAAACCTTCTTCATCCCCTGAAGGTTCACTGAAACCTCCAAAAGACCAATAGTAGAAATGGCACATGGGTTAATTGAACATGCATAGTGTGGGGAATAGCATGAACACAATCCCCCAAGAAGGCTGGGTGCGATGGCTCACGCCTGTAATCCTAGCACTCTGAGAACCCGAGGCAGGTGGATTGCAGAGCTCACAGGTTCAAGAACAGCCTGAGCAAGAGCAAGACCCTATCTCTAAAAAAGCCGGGCATTGTGGTGGGTGCCTGTAGTCCCAGCTGCTCAGGAGGCTGAGGCAAGAGTATCACTTGAGCCCAAGAGTTAGAGGTTGCTGTGAGCTATGATGCCACAGCACTCTACCGAGGGTGACAAAGTGAAAGTCTGTCTCAAAAAAAAAAAAAAAAAAAACATCACCCAATACCCTAATGAAGTACCAAGGCTTATATACTTTCTCTTATAGGGGAAGAGGAGATGGGAATGTAAAAATAAATGACAGACTTCCTCTGATCTCTGGGGGAGGTGTCCAGGAGGTGAAGAGGGGACTTCACTGTGAACAAAGGTTTTCTTATTCACAGATAAAGCCTTCCAGGTAATCTCTGAGAGCTGCCCCTAGAATAAAGAAAAGGTCTGTCTGGAAGTGGTGATGACTCCCAGTCTTTTCTCTTCTCTGGGGTTGATCTTTCCTGATTATTTGATGCGATGTCTAGGGAGGGAGGTTTTAGGAAATTCCAGAGAGAGTCCCTCCAGGGGTTTGGGGAAAGAGGATTAGGAGGACAGGGAGGCAGGAAAGATCAGAGAGAAACCTTGGTTCTGAGGTTTATTTCTGTGGCCTTTCAATTTTCAAAGCCCTCTGCATTCCAAAGCGCTATATTTTGAGGAATCATTTTATGTGCTTAAACAGTATCTTTTAAAAAAACTATTATAAATTGTATATGTAAGAGATTGTTCATTCCAATACTTTGTTGCTGGTGTATAGAAATGCAAATCGCTTTAATATATTAATTTATACTTGATGGTTGATTAACTCTTACTAGTCCTCATAACATAGAGGCTTTGAGCATTCTGACCCCGTAACTGTGACTGGGAACCAGGTATATGCCCACCAGTTCTTCCTTCTACTCTCTGGTAGTGCTTAATTCATACCATATTTAAGCAGTAATCAGTTCTTTTTTTCCCCCAAGTCCCTCTAAGTAACACACTTACTGAATTGAATCTGTGGCCTGTTATTTTTTGCTGTACTCCTGAGCATATTTTTTGATGTGTCTAAGAAATGAGCGACTTCCCCCAAATCTGATCAGTTTATTACTTCATGTACTTGCTCATTCACAAAATGTTTATTGAGACATACTATGTCACTAGAGAGAAAACATCTTTACCTGTATAGAGTTCACACTCGAGAGCAAAGTCAGGACAGTATCCAAGTAGTGCATGACGTGGGGCTAGGGAGCGAGTGATGTCATGATAGAGTGAGTGGGAGGGAACGTGTGTGCACTGGCGGATTTTATCAGCATTAGGTTACATAGAAAAGCCTTCATCAGAGAGATTTTGTGTTCATATTCTCATTGTTGTTATAAACTATAACAACACCTGCTCTTTTAGTAGCATATGGTGTCTTTTTGTTCTTCTTTTGCTTTCTTAGTGAGTTCTTTGGTGTGTTATTTAATTTCTGAGAATAAGGTTATAAACTTTTTGAAAGCAGTAACCAAGGCATATCCCATTCTTGTCTCAGAATCTCCAGACTCAGTGATTGATGAGAAGGAGGCTTCTTAATATGGTAGAACCTCTGTAAGTTGACTACCCAAGGGGACTGTAACTAGTCAGCATACAAAGGTGGTGAGCTTAGGAACTAGGCTTATAGTACTCATATTTACATGTGGTGCATGTTCAATCTATAAAAATTAGGTTGACTTAAAGAGGAGGTCAATGTAGGGAGGTGGTCAACTATAAAGGTTCTATCGCATTTGTGAAATGCATGAAGAATCTTCCTTTCTGCTTTAGGGGAGTTTGGAGAATGCTGTCACTAAATGTGGCTTGACTCTTTGCATCATGTTAGGGGGTGATGCTATCGGGGGAGGTTACAGAGGAATAAACCAACTTTGAGCCTCCTCCGTGGTAGAGGCTCATTAGTGTGAGAGCAGGAAATTCTCAGTCTGACTTCGTTTCTCCAAATAGAAACATATGACTTAGCCAAGTGTAAATGATTCATGTGTGATCCCATAACTGTCTCCATCTGTTTGTGTTGCTATAAAGGAATACCTGGGGCTAGATAATTTATAAAGCACAAGGGTTTATTTAGGTCAGGATTCTGCTGGCTAGAATATTGGGCCTCTGGTTTAAGCTGTAGGCTGCTTCCACTCATTGCAGAAGGTGAAGTGGATTCAGTGTATGCAGAGATCACATGGCAAGAGAGGAAGCAAGAGAAGACGTGCCAGGCTCTTTTTAACAACCAGCTCTTGCAGCATCTAGAAGAGTGAGAACATACTCACTCGTGCTCCCCAGGACGGACATCAATCTTTTCATTAGGGATCCACTTCATGACCAACCCAAAGGCCTCTCAGTAAGCCCCACCTCCAGCATTGAGGGTCATATGTTAACATGAGATTTGGAAGGTCAAATAAACCAAAATGTAGCAATAACTTTATCTTGCTTGTGCTACCTTTCTAAACTCCAGATGTTAGGAGATTGGAATCAATCTCATTTTGAACTGAGTCTTAGCTCCTATGCTTTAGCCCTCTATTTGTAAAACGAGATCATAGAGCAATATTTGCTGACCTACCTCATAGAGACTTCAGGTGTGATGAAATGATAACAATGTCAAAAGTTGTGATTTGGTTGTTTGTTTTTAATATTTGAGAAACAGTGCTGAGGTCTGATATGAAGTGATTATGCCTAACAATGTTCATTTTTATTTTATGTAACAAAATTTAGCTCTGAAGAATGAATATGCTGGGCATTCCATTGAGACCACTTAAAGGATATGGCTATAGTTCTTTTGTCTTATTGGACAATAACACAGCTATGAATCCTGAGTGTCAAAAGTAAGGGCATTATTTCTCAGTTCTTCTCATCCTTTAGCCCTGCTGAACATGATGCGTTTCTGTTTAGAATTTGGCAGCACCATCCGGATCATTTTAATGAATTTGGGAACCTCCTTGGTGGAGCTCCTGTAAATGGTGTATGGAAATGACATCTCAGTTTGGTGATTCATCTTTCAGATGTTTTCTTACCACCCTAGTGGTTATAATCTTTAGTATATTAACCATGTTACATTTTTATACTTGTGATGCTAAAAATGTCACTGCCCATATTCGACATTACTACAACACAAGAGGCAGAATGGTGCTTATGGTGATATTTTACTATGTTTCTATCTGCCCAGGAAAAGATAAGGGTTGAGTTGGAATGGCTGTTTGAGTAACTGAGAGAAAAGACTTTACTACTGAGGGAAGGACAACTTTTCCGATGGTCTGCATTGATTAATTCATAGGTTAGTTCTGCAACTCTCCATGCTACCCAAACAACCACGCTTCTTCCTGTGTTTTCACCCAGGGTTTGAACTTTTGTGATCCCTGAGATCAAGGTTTTGGCTGTAAGAGAAGGATGATGGAGCTGAGCAGGTGGTGTTTGGAAACCAGCACATGGGCCATTCTGTTGGAATGGCTTCTCATCTGCTTTTTCCTGATGGGAGAGCTTTTTCAAGGACACTGCTGGGCAGGTGTCCTGCCGCCCTTTCCATCCTGCGGCCTCTGCGGTGTTGGCTGGCACCATTCACAGGGAGCTTGGGTGGAGCTTCGACCCTGTGGCGCTCTGAAGTGCCTGGCTTCACTTTCCTCTTGTCCACCCTTCAGCTGGGTCCCCTGCGGGAAGCCTGGGCATTAATCAATGCTTACCAGAACTACCTCTTTGATTTTTAGGTGTCCTTCGAAAGACCCTTCACTCTGTGAAGTTTCACAGCCTTTGAGTACTGTGGGAATTTAGAATGACATCATAGAACTTAAAACACAAAGTGGAAATACAGCGTGATACGAAAAGTGCTTTTAGAATGAGTGGATATGTTTTCCAGTCGATGGGAACCGATAGGAGAAATGACAGCGATTGCTTTCCCGTTCTAGGCAGGCTCAGCTATTTTGTTTGATAAAAGCTAAAAAACCCACTCTCAGTTCTCACCTTTTAAGTTGTGATAGTCATTCACAACTGTCAAACATAACAATATTTTGGACACCATCCAGAGATAATCTTTAACAGGTTCCAAGCACGGTGACACAAAGAGTTTATAAAAAACAGGTTGAGCTTTACTAAAAAGATGCTTCTGACCCACCTTCAGTAGGATGCACTTTTTGTGTTATTTTTCCATGAATGGTAATAGAAAAGCAAATGTCCTGATGTCTTTTGCACCTGAAAAACAGGATGGGTCCACAAAAGGACTCCAGTTTTTTCCCTTCCTTCAAGAAAAACTGGCCAAATCTTAAAATGGTAGAATGAAAAGGGGAAGAAATTTTGTTTGACTTGAATTTTTCTTTTCTTAATTACAAAAGGTAAGTACTCAAAAAAAAAAAAAAGAGAGAGAGAGAGAAAAGAAAGAAAAGAAAAAGAAAAAAACAAACCAGAATCAAAGCATCAAAGAATGCTTTAAAGAACCTACAAGTTATTTTTACTATATAATAAAGTTTTTAAAAGAAAGAAAAGAAATAGAAGTCTCTTTCACCAATTAGATTAACATTTATGTGAAAGCAAAAATGATTAAGTGTGAATGAAACTCTTCAGGAAATCCTTAATTTAGGAATAAGTGTTTCAACATTCTCTCTTAATTCTCTGAAACTGAGTAGATTGAATATTAAATTTGGCAGGATACATATTAGATGCTCAACCATAGGAGGGTCTCCTGAGTATCTCTGAAGTCTCGTTTTATATTTGTAAGAGCAGAGAGGGAAATTTCCTGGAGTCTTTGGTTCTAGGAGATAAATTTACTGAGGGCTCCCCTTTGGCATGTTGGGAACATGTCAGCCCTTGCCCCTGTAGTGGCAGAGCTGGGGTATAGTGCAGGGTATTCTCTGGCCTGTTGTGGGTAAGGGACTCCTTTGTGTCAGAGGGACCCATGGCCCCAAACTGAGTCTTAGAATTCACCTGAGTGAGGGGTTCCTGAGGGGTGGGCATTAGTTGAAGGCAGAAGCATGGGTGAGAGGAAGTGGTAGTGGCCACGAGGCGAGGGTCCTGGGGTGGAATTTTCTACTAAACCCTTCCTGGCTTCCTTGTTTTCCTGGTCACACATGTCATTTCTTTCCCTGATTCCTAGACCCTAAGGGGTCTTCCTTCTCTTGCTGGTTAGATCCTATGGTACCATGATTTCTGAGAGTGAGCCTCCAGGGCACTGTCTTTCAGACTCAATAGACCAGGCTGCTCCTTATTTCAAATTCCCTGTGGTAAAAGAGGAGAGAACCTGGGAGTTTGTGCCCTGGCGCCTTATGTCTTTGGCCACAGTGTGTCATTTAAATGGCGGTCTGCAAAGGGGCTAGAAGGACAGTCCTCTAGTGTGCCCAGAAAAGGAGAAACAGAGAAGCTG
Source organism: Perodicticus potto (assembly GCA_963574655.1). Classification (NCBI taxonomy): domain Eukaryota; kingdom Metazoa; phylum Chordata; class Mammalia; order Primates; family Lorisidae; genus Perodicticus; species Perodicticus potto. Next base: position 13,545 of record CAUYRH010051707.1, read on the forward strand.
ATGTCAAACTCTACCACAAAGCTGATTTTTAATGTGAGGAATCTGAAGGAGGAATAGCTTTGGAAGGAAAGAGTTCAGTTTTAGGTATGTTAAGTTTGAGACGCTTGTGTGATACACACTTGGGCATTTAAGGAAGGAAGGGTGGAAGGAAGAAAAGGAGGGAAATAGGCTTAAGCTCGGGATGTACATTTAAAGGGCATGTAGCTATCGGGTAGTATGAGTGCCTGGAGACACTGTCTGGAGAAAGACACGGACTCAGAAGTGAGCCCTGTGTTAGTTAGGCTGGGCTAAGCTCTGCTGTGGGTCCAACCAGTCTTAAAAGCCTAGTGGTTTATCACACAGGGTTGCCCATGCCGAATGTCCACTGCTGTAGTCCATGAGAGGCTCCCATAGCTGCACCATCTGGGCAGAAACGTGGTCTTTTTTGTTCAATGTCATGTCCTTGGTACCCGGAAGATTATCTGGCAGGAGGTAATATTTGGCCGAAGGTATTATGTCTACATATTAATATACAGAGTGGCCATGAAGATTGTGTACAATTTTTAATTGCATGCTGTTTTAAATAGCACTCTATTTTAGATTGCACGCGAACTTTATAGCCAGCCTGTATATTTTATATATATATATTTCTATTGAAGTACAATAAATTCAATTAACTTTCAATCAGTGATTATTAATAGTAGTGGACTATGTTTTGGCAGGAATTTGTAGTATATGTGTGGCTTTGTAACCATCACAATACAGTCAAGAAACAGACTGTTTTTATCCCCTAAAAAGTTCTCCCCGTGAAGTCAAACTCTACCCCCTTCTCCTCTGGCAACACTTATATGATTTCTGTTAATACAGTTCATCTTTTCTAGAATTTTCTGTAAATGGAATCATACAGTATGTGGTCTTTTATATCTGGCTTCTTTTATTTAGCATAATGATTAGCAAAGTTTTCCTGTGAAGACTTAGATAGTAATTATTTTAGGCCTGTAGTCTGTATGATCTTGGTTGGAACTACCTGCTCAACCTGCTTTAAGACAGGAGTGGGGGAACTTGTGGCCTGCTAAGTCCTTAAGTGCAGACTTTTAACTGAATTGAAGTTGTATAGAACAGATTATTTTATTTTTATTAATACATTTTGTTTCATATTTTATTTTATTTTTAAAATGAATGTATTTAAAATACCAAAGGATAAAATAAGTTTCAACGAAGTAATTTTACAAGATTGACCAGTACAAATAGAACATTTAGCCATAGTAAGCTGCTACATTCATGATTTAGTTCTAACTTTCCCTGTCTGACAGGTGCCATTACTGCAGAGGCTGGTTGCCCAGAGTTTACAGGGGTTCAGTCTGCCAGCAGCTTTTGACTGTGTTTCAACTGAAGTGGAATTTGTGAATAGTTGCACAGATGCATGGTATTTTTTAATTCTGTCTGCTTAACAGCTCATCATGTTGAAGAAGACCAAGAGAACACTGAAGGAAAAAAACAGATTATTTAATGAGATTGGAAATTGCAATATTATCTTGTTTCTGCTAAAGATAAGATGATTTGCTTGCTTTGTGATAGTACAGTATCAACATCAAAGAAATTCAATGCTCATCAGCATTACAACACAGTAGAAGCTCTGTAGGTTGACCTTCCAAGGGACTGTAGCAAACTGGTCAACATAAGGGGGCAAACATAAGGAACTGGGTCTGCTGTACTCATTTGGACTGGGGTGCATGTCCTATCTATGAAAATCACGTCAACTTCAGGAGGTGGTCAACTATGGAGGTTCTACTGTATTTTTAATTAGCAGGAGAAGCACAAAAAGTTGTAATACAGAAATTAAAAGATGAAAAATAAAAGCAAAGACAATTCTTTCAAGCAGCAAATAAAAGCTGGAAATAATGCCATTGCGCTACTTATAAAGCAGTTTCTATACTCTGGATAAAAAGAGAAGCCATCCAGTGAGGCAGAAATTGTGAAAGAATGCTCTGTTGAGGTTGTAGGATGCTCAGACCCTGAGAATGTTTCAAAGTGTGAACAACTGCCTCTTATAAGAGTAACCATAACTGATCAACAGCATGAAGAAAAACTTCATGCAATACTTAAAAGGAAAATATATATTATCCCATTGCTTTGGATGAATCCACTTATGCTACTGACTTGGCACAGGTTTTATACCTCATTTGAATCATTATAGAAGATTTTCTTTGCCTGGAAGAGTTACTTGCTTTGGACACTCTTTTAAACAGAGTATGGAGAATAGATTTCTTCGACAGCTTTTGAAATAAATGCCATGAAGTTGAACTGAATTTGGTAAATTTAGTGAATGTAGTATAGACGGTGCACCTTCTGTGACAGGAAAACATGAAAGGTTTATTGTACAGATTTAAAAAATTATTAACATCCACACACTCTCATTTCTTTTCCTTATACCTAAAAATAAAAATCTTGCATCATAAAAATTTCTGTGCTAAAGCTACTGTTTTAAGTAACACTTTGCTACAAGTTATAAGTATTTTAATTATATTTGTGCAAATGCAACACTGTCAGTTTCGGAACGTGCTTAAGTTGAACAATGAAGTATTCAGTGAGGATTTGCTTATCATTCTAAAGGGCATTGGCTATCGCAGGAACAACTATTAGTCAAAATTCTATCTCTGTGAGATCAGACAGCTAAATTTTATGAAGAAAATAATCAGCAACGAGAATCATTGAAAGAAGATTGTTTTATAGGAATGTAGCGTTTCTATGGGATATCACGTCAAATAGAAATGACTGGACTTTAATTTCCAGTCCAAGGGACGAGGAGAGAGGGGAGTGGAGGGGGGACATGGAAGGAGGGAGGGTATTTGGGGGGACCTCACCTAATGTGCATGATGCAATGGTACCTTTCAAAACTATTAAGAAATGAGAATGATTGTGATGGATGTGTTTCTTAGTTTAATGTAAGCATCTCACATTGTGTATCAAAGCAGCACACTGAACCCCATAAATGCATCAATGTACAAAGTTACGATTTAATAAAAAATAAAAAAAAAAGAAATGACTGGACTGTTTGCAAGGTCAAACTAAATCTAGATATGATATGTGGCAAAAAAAAATGCAAGCATTTCAAAAGAAAAGTTATCTTTTTTCAAAACTTCTCTTTTTCAAAAGGAAATTTCGTATGAACACTTTTCTCAGTTAGCAAAGGTCATTGATGAACAGGGTTATATATGCAAATCATTTGAAGAATATACAGCTGTTGTAGACCTATGAATTGGAGAATACGGTGAAAGTTTTACTGACTTTGAGAATCATAAGATAATACTCCGTGCATTCAGCCTCACCTCGTTGACGTAACCCAGGCACATAAAGAGCTATAGATGGAATTGATTGAGCTTCAGTAGATGACATTTTAAAGTTATTGTTTGATACTAAGAAAGATCCAACTGAAATGTGGAAAAATGTAGTAGAATGCCCAGGCCTTTGGAAACATGCCTGAAAAATGCTTTCTTGCTTTTCAAGCACTTATTGCTGCAAATCTATGTTTTCTGACCCAACCCAAATCCAGATGGCCTGAAGGTCACAAATGATTGGTACCTATCTAGAAGATCAACTGAAAGTGCAGATCTCCACGCAGCAAACAAATATTCAAATGCTTTCAGACACAACAAAGTCATAAAAGGTTAGTTAGTATTAAAATTAACAAATAATTTCCATTTTGGGAAATTATTAAGTGCATAGTAGATTTTTTTTATAATTTTATTAAATCATAATTGTGTACATTGGTGCAATCATGGGGCACAATGTGCTGACTTCATATACAATCAGAAATATTTTGATTGTACTGTTAAAGATAGCCTTCATGGCAGTTTCTTAATCACTATATGAAGACATTGATATTCTACATTTAATAAGTTTCACCAGTACCCTGCTAAGATGCACCGAAGTGCATAGTAGATTTTTATAAAATCATACACATTTTTAAATATATTTAATTGAAATTTTTTGAACACGTCCTTATTTAATTATAGCTAAATTAAAATGGCCTTCCAACACGAAAGGTTCCACACCCTTGAATGAATGGGTTTAGTTCTGTTCAAATAAGCTTTGATTACAAACATAAAATAAAACAGAATGAAGTAAATCCGTCCCTAGGAATAGAATTGCTAAAAGTAGAAACATTAGCTGGGGGCAGATGTTTGTAGTCCTGGCTACTTGGGAAGCTGAGGCAGGAGGATCACTGATTCCATGTGTTTGAGGTTACTGTGAGCTAGGCCTATCCCGGGGCACTTGAACCTGGGACAACAGAGTGAGACTATCTCCAAACAAAAAAAAGAAAAAATAAATTCTAATTGTTCTTAGTTCTTATCATTGTAGTGAGCATGTACTGGAGTTCAAATGTTAATAGATATCAACGAATCAATGAAAAGTTGTTGTGAATATTATCTAGTGTCACTGACTTTTTAATGTGATTTTGTAAATGGATGCTCATTCTATCTTAGGATTTTGCTTTAAGTTAAAACCAATTTTTTTTTTTTTATTTGAGAAAATGTCACCCTCAGTAGAGTCACAGCAACCTCAAACCCTTGGACTTAAGTGATTCTCTTGCCTCAGCCTCCCAAGTAGCTGGGACTACAGGCGCCCACTACAACGCCAGGCTATTTTTTGTTACAGTTGTTATTGTTGTTTAGCTGGCCTGGGTTGGGTTCAAACCCGCCACCCACGGCATATGTGGACGGCGCTCTACCCGCTGAGCTACGTATGCTGCCCCAATTTATTATTTAATCTTAAGGTCATTTGTAAAATTTTCTTACTGAAAACAATGTAGTCACAATCTTTGCAGATGGCATTGAAATCAGTATTGTACTTATTTATAAGGGCAGAGAGCACAATTACTCTTTACTCTTTGTAGTTATTTAAAATCGCATGGGCCTTACTTGTCAGTTGAGCTGAGTCTTGGGTTGAAATCTTTATGAAATTTGAGGAGCCTGATTTGATCCTGCTTTTGAATAGTCGGCCACCTGTGTTTCTTCTGGGTGTCCCAAGGAGTACCCACAGGCAGATCCTGGATTTTTCTCAAAAACCATGTTTGTCTGTTGGGCTCCAAGAGTTTTATGCTTTAAACGTGTGGCTGAATTAATTTTTGCCTGGAAAAATTTTAAGTAGATGTTTGAAATGTCAACCTTTAAAAAAAAAAAAACTCAGTCAAATTTCATAAACTTTCACTTTAAGCTGTGTAACTTCCCAGTGAACTCTCTTGTACCTGAGTGAATTGATTTGCTATTTAGGTTCTTTGCCATAATAAGCTCATTAAATGCTGGGGCCTTCTACCAAAAAATGATTATTTCAGTTTTGAGTACTTGTTCTAAGGCTGTATCCTGACAGAGCTAGATGTCAGTTAAGATTATTCCTTGTTAGTGGAAATAAAATCACATTATCTGCTTATAAAAGAATCTCTCTGTTCTTTCTCTAAGGGGAGGGAGCTTATATTCCACTCACATGAAGTTTATCCATTCATGAAGTGAAAAGGGGAAAGGGCAGAGGTCATCATTTTACCACACCGGAAATTATGGTCCGAGCCGTGGGGCACTTTTCCCGCAGACTTGTCTCTCAGAGGTGGTGTTAAGTTGCGAGGTCTATCACAGCATCAAGAATTGAGTCTTTGTTGAACCTGCAAAGTCTAAGCATAACTGATTGCTGACCACAAAAAGTCAGAAGCAAGCTCAGTGAGGCCCAGTCAGGATTACGTAAGCATTGAGGCGGGAAGGCGTTAACTGTGACCAATAATGGAAAAGGGGTTAAAGCCTTTTTCTTCCTTGTGAACCGGATTGATTGTAAAAGGCTGGAGTTGCCGTTTCCTAATCAGGGCTAATGTGGGCTGGCTCTTACTCACTGCCAGGCCCTGTCCTAGGCCTTATGTGTTTCAGGACACAGGTTTTGGACCCGCTAGATTGCTGACTGCATTTCCTGAAGTTTGGAATGGGGAGCATGATAGCAACTGTACACCTGCCTGTTGTGAGGACTGAATGGGTTCCTATATATAAACTGTCCGATACAGTGCCTGGCACATAGTAAGTTAAATGCTGGCTGTCCTTGTCCTCCTTTTAGTCCTCATCCTAGGAAACCCGTGAGATAGGGGAATGTGGTTTCCCCCATTTTACAGTTAAGTAAACTAAGGCATAAAAAAACAGATTTCCCAAGGCCGTAGTCTAGAAGGTAATAATAAATCTAGGATTGGGATGTAGGCAGGCTGAGTCCAGGCTGTGGCTGCACTGGCTGTACTCTGCTGCCTTCCTACTAAGAAGGAAATGGCCACACATTTTAGGTGTAATCTGCAGCAAAGCAAATAGGTCTACTAGGAGGAAGTGAGAGGGCTGTATAGGTGCGAGCTGTTTGGATATCACCACTGCTTCCTCCAGAGGAGTCTGTACACCCATTGACTTGATACTGGTCGAATTTGGCTGAGAGACCATCTTCCACTTGGGGTGATCGTATCTCAGTAAATAACTGCGTCAGCTACTCTCTTACGGAGGACAGGATCCTGGGTCACTGTTGACTCCAGCTTCTCTCTCTTCCCATAGTATCAATTCCTTTTGGCTTTTGTTTTTTAAATGGCTTGCAAATCCATTACCTTCTCTAGCTCTACTGCCGGCCATCAGTTGCTTTCTTACCAATATGCACCTGTCCACCCTGGCTCCATTCCACTCTGTTCTTCCTGCAGACAGCGTTAGAATACAGATCTAGTCATCTTGTGTCCTGGCTTAAAACTCTGCCCACTTTCACTTTCAAAGCCAGGTCTGTCCGCCTCCTAAACCTGTTCTCTTTCTTTCCCCATCTTTGATTTATAAAATTTCCAGGTGTTGACTTTGATTTGAAAGGTTGAGAAAAGTAAGGCTCTTAGATATTCAGTGGAATCTGATTTTCTTTGACCTCACTCATCAAATTCATGCCTCAGATAATTAGGTCCTAGAATCTGTCCCTATTACTAGACCTGGCAGTAGAACTCAAGTGTTGCACACACCTTATAATGCCTGATATTTTTTTCTAGGCAAAGCAAAATGTATTGTAATAGTGGTAAACTAATAAGGTACACGATGATCTTTTCTAATTTTTTTACAATTGCTGTCATCTCTTTACCTAGAATGTTTGGGGATTTTTGTGTTTTTATATTGCCACCAGTTTTTTGTTTTTTTTTTTTTTTTTTTTGCGTTACAGGGCCCTTTCTGAAGCACATATGAGATATCTGAATGGAGATAAAAATAATTTTATTAGTTTGCAGTCCCACGAGCAGTGTAGAAGTGTTCCTTTCTGTCCACATCCATGCCAACATCTGCACTTTTGGGATTTTGTGATGTAGGCTAATCTTACTGGAGTTAGCTAATATCTCAAAAGTATGGAAAATTCTCAAGGAACTAAAAGTTAACTTACCGTTTGATCCTGCAATATCATTACTAGGTATCTACCCAGATGAACGAAGATCATGTTATAACAAAGACACTTGCACCAGAATGTTTATTGCAGCCCAATTCACAATAGCCAAGTTGTGGAAGCAGCCTAAATGCCCATCAACCCATGAATGGATAAAAAAACTATAGTATATGTATACCATGGAATACTATACAGTTACAAAAAGAGGGAGACTTTACATCATTTATGTTTACCAGGGTGGAGCTGGAACTTATTCTTCTTGGTAAAGAATGGGAAAAAAAGTATCCACTGTACTCACTACTATTATGAAACCCATATATAAACATTTGTACATTCATAGGAATGATAAAACACAAAGACAGTCCAGAAAGAAGGAAGTGGGGGAGGGGCAGGGTGAGTGGAGAGAGGGTATTTGGTGCACAATGCAAGGGTACATTTCAAAATAACTAAGAGTGTATTATAAATGTCTTACCACAAAAATAAGTAAGGGAGGTGATGGTTGTGTTCATTAGTTTTATTTAAGCATTCCACATTGTGTATCAAATTATCTCATTGTACCCCGTAAATTTATACAATTATGATTTAATAAAAATTAAGAAAAAAATAATTTTAAGTGATCATCATCCTAGTAATGGAGGATAGAGAAAAAAACAAAGTAGGTTTTCATTAGCAAACTGCAGACACTGAGTTGGAAGCTCCTCTATTTATCTTCCTCTTAGCAGCTTTGAATCTGAGTACTCAGGGAGTAGAAACAGGTTGTGGGGCAGCTCTGCCCCAGCTATAGTGAGGGGAAAATTAGCATTGAAAAGCTTCATCCAGGCTGGGCGCCTGTGGCTCAAGTGGCTAGGGTGCCAACCACATATACCTGAGCTGGAGGGTTCGAATCCAGCCGCGGGCCCACCAAACAACAATGACAGCTGCAATCAAAAAATAGCCGGGTGTTGTGGTGGGCGCCTGTAGTCCCAGCTACTTGGGAGGCGGAGGCAGGAGAATCGCTAGAGCCCAGGAGTTGGAGGTTGCTGTGAGCTGTGATGCCACAGCACTCTATCCAAGGTGACAGCTTGAGGCTCTGTCTCAAAAAAAAAAAAAAAAAAAAAAAAGGAAAAAGAAAGCTCCATCCAGAATGTTATCCTCGGGCTGGTAGTGAGCAGATCAGCATCTCCAGGGTGTGATCAATAATATTGGCTCTCAGAACAGAATTGCAGACCACTTTTCCCCCAAGTAGGTACCAGGACTGCCTTTGGGCACCCCCAAGTTTTAATTAGTAATACAACATGGCAGGGGACTCATGGATTCATCCAACTATCTGTGGAAGAGTCAGTCTTCTGTTCCTGCCCATAGCCTGCTGCATCCACTATCATCCTGACATTTGTGTGAAAAACTCGCCCAAGTGTGGCCATATGTCCATGCGGGTAGCAGTTGCCCAAACAATATTTTATCTTAAGACAAATTATGTAGCGAACTGAGGGGGGAACTCACATAAAACCTGGAAAGAAGAGGCTTGTGTCATAAAATCTAGGGAGTTTTTGGCAGAGGCTCCTAAGGTAGAGAGATGAGAGGGAAAATCGGCAGGGTTTTTTGTTCTTCTTGCTGGTGACTCTGGGGTTGTGCCCGAGGGATGAAACATCGAAAACCCCAAATGTGGGGATAGTCACCTTTTCTAACTAGATCTTTCCTGAGATACATTTTGAGATTCTTCTGTAGAGAGCCATAATAGGAAATACCCTACGAGTGTGCCTGAATGATCACTGGGTGTTAGTTCCCACTAAAACCACAGTTTCTGAGGGGGTAGCTGGGCTCAGCTCTGGCGAGCAAAGCTCATCATGCTCCAGGTGAGGTCTCCTGTAGGGGTGGAAAGCGACTGATCCTTTTCCTCACTCCTAATGGTCATGATCTGTACTCTAATAACAAAAGACAGATTACCAAGAGAAGACTTTTATGGAATCAAAGTCTTATGTGACATGGGAGGCTTCAGAAATGAAAACCCAGAGACCCAGGGAAAACTGTCCACATGTATGCTTAGTTCAGATGAAGGAGGACAGCTGTGTGGAGACGTGATTGGACGAAGGGCATGTTTCCATGGGAGTGGAGTGAGTGGGGAAACCCAGCAAGGCCTGTCTATCCAGATTCTTCTTGGCCTCTCTGGGAGGTAGCTTTCTTCCTCCCAGGTTTGGGGCAGGACTCCTTTGGAATGTGGGTCTGTGAGGGAGAAGAGAGAAAAAAAGAGAGAAACTTTTCTAGGTTTTATGACTTGCTTTGGGGTCAAGGAATTCTAGTTTTTAGGACCTGCCTTAGGGAAGAGGAATTCTGGTTCTGACTTGCTTCGGGAGTGAAGGAAGAGTAGGAGACAGCAGGGCAGGAGAAGTGCACAGAGGGCTTTGTTTCTGAGGGTTTGTTTCTGCTTTGGGGGCCTTCCTATCCTTTAGCTCAAAGTACACAGCACGCCGAAGCACCATATTGTCTTCTGAGTCCCAGCACTCCCCTCCGTCTACTTGCTGGGTGGACAGATGTCACTCTGCCAGGTTGGATGGTGCACATGTGGGGAGCTGGGTCCTGATAGTAGAACAGCCCCCTCCATACCAAAGTGCTCCTTGGATTCCTCCTTAGGCACTCTTTGGCCTTATAACTCAAAGCAACACCCATTTCCCTTTGGGGAGAAAGGATCTAGAGCAAGTCAAGTCCCAGTCACCTCCCTGTACTCGGAGAACTTTCCTGGAGGACTGGAAAGTGGTCAGGAGAGAAAATGTGTCTCCAGCAGGGCATTTGTTGAGGCAGTTCTCTGTGAGGTCCTACCTTTGCAATGTAGGCCAGTCCTCCCAGGATACCACCCTTAACCACCCCCCTCCAATTACTCTCAACACAGCCATTTGCCTCGAACCTTCTGTGTGTCCTCAAAACCCAGAAGGAAATATCTCCAAATCTGAACAGCTCCCTGGTCTTAAGGCAGAGTTGTTATTTCCTCCCAGGTGTCATAACAGTTTGTTCGATTCTGTTATGATACTTAGAGGCAAAGGAATTCCCATGTGGCGGGATGTCTGTGTGCTTCGCGGACCGTAGACACTGTCCCTCAGTTTCATTCACCCAGGTACCCCATTGTCTGATAAATAATAATAGCAGAGCAGACACCTCCCCAATTACTGTATAAATATTTCATCCTTGTAGCAATCGCATGAGAACGGTGCTACTGCTGTTCCAGTTTTATAGAGGAGGGCAGAGGGTCAGACCTGTTACATAACTTGTCTGATCTCACGGTGCTTTGAGTGTGGCAGAAGCAAGATTAACGCCCAGGCCGAGATCTGACCCCAGAGCCCTCACACTTACAGGCACGAGCCTGTGCTCCTCTGGGGAGTGTAAGGCAAAGAATCCCAGGTCGGGAGAAAAAGGCAGAGTCTAATGTCCACCTACACAAGTGTGTCCTGTGACATTGCATTCTGCACTGGCGTTCAGAGTGCTGATTCTGTGCAGGAGGGCTGTCAGGTGAAACCCAGTGCAGGCATAGCCCGGGAATCCTGCAGAGGCCCCCACTGGTAATCTGATGCAATCGAATTTCCTACGGTGGCAGTCAGAGCTCTGCTGTTGCTGGAGAGAGGCCGAGAAAGAAGTTTCGCATATTGTTTTTTAATCAGCAGGTTTGGAAACTTTGAGTGTTTGGCTCACAGGATGGTGGAAATGCTCCAGTGTTTCCTGCGGCCTTGAATCTGGGTTCTGCGATAGGGCCTGGGCCTGGGCTTTGCCTCCTCCGCTGGGGAATGTCTGCACACATCGCCCAGTGACAGGGCTGGCCTGGAGGAGGGGAGCCCTCACTGGCATTACAACAGGCGAAAAGGAATTTGAAAAGCAAATATCCAAAAACCAGAACAAGGGAGGAAGTGTGTGCATTCGTTTGCAAAATGATGAACTTTCCATTTGAAATGCTGATTCCCAAAGTGTGAGAGAGATTGGCGTGGAGGGAAGAGAACCAGCAGCTCAGCCTGGGTCTCATCCTGTTTTTGACAGAATTTTTTCCAGGAGGAAAAGAAATCTGGAATAGGCTCGGCCCTTACCCCAGAGCAGCTCCTCTTCTATTTTTGAACCAATGGAGACATATGAATAGCTGCTACTTGAAGAAATGCCTGGAGGTTTCTGGATTTTAAAAATGCACCAGTGGCTGGAGTAATCCTTCACATTTGTGTTTTAATCTCTGAACTTGTTTTTAAGGAAAGAATGATTCTTTCATTTATTCAGTTGCCTGAGGAACACTGAGCTGCTCTTTGCCATGCCATCTGATCAGTACTGGAGCAACACAGATGCCTAAGATAAGATTTCTGCCCTCGGGGGCGCCTATGAACTATTAAGATAAGGTGTGGAAAAGAGCTCTGGCTGATCACTGTAAGCCCTGAGAAGACAGATTTGGGGCATTCCTTCTAGCTTGGGAGGCTGTGGGGTCAGGGAAGTCTCTCAGGGGAACTGGTGCATGAGATTGGTTTTGAAGTCTAGGTGGGAATTTCTGAAGAAAAGCCCCCAAAAGAGGAAAGGACATCCGAGGTAGAGGGAACATTATGAGCAAAGGCAGAGTACCAGAACCTTGGCCTTGGCATGCACAGGAAAGGGCAAGCCACATGAAGAGGAAAGAGATAGCGAACATCTGTCCCCAGTTCTCTTCCCCTTCAGTCACACCTGGGGCACAGCTGGAGAGTGATCCTGATTCAGTCGGGGAGGGGGACAGGGGGAGGTTCCTTTTTTTAGACAGTGCCACCAGCAGCCACCACAAATGGACTGTTGGTAGTCTTGAGGGAAAGCCAGTTTGCTGCGTCTGACTTACAGAGCCATTGGGTGTGCATGATGGGTGGGGAGCAGCAGATGTGGGTGGTGGGGAGGTTTGCATAGGTACTACTGGGAGGCAGGTGGGGGTCAGGCTGGGAAAGGTTTATATCCTATAGGCTCTGAGTCACCATCCACAGATTAAAGCAGGAAGTAAGATGGTCAGATTCGAATGATCACAGGTACAAGTGTTCTGTTATTTTGCACAATAGAAGCTGCAGTTAATTGAATTTTTACTCTTCTCTGTGAATTGGAAAGAGTTACTCAAAAGAACTGAGCTACTTTCCTGGAGACAATCCCACAGATGCAGGTGATGATAATTCAGTACGGGACGAGAGGAAAGTTTCCTCTGCCACTTTCCACTGCATTTCTGGCCAGAAATATTCAGCAATTCTTTTTCCCTGAGAAGGCCAGGAGGCAAATAGTCTTGAATCTTTATTTTTTGAAGTATGCCTCAGGAGAAACCAGTGCCACAAGATGTTCTGTTAAAAAAAAAATGGAGTTTTCTGGACAAATACATTTGGAAACCATTATAAATTGCATATGGAGATTTCACATGTGTTACGTTAAAGGCCCTGAGAAGTCCTGCAGTAAAGGAAGGTTTTTTTAAAAGCATGGTATTAAAAATATGTGCCGTCAAAACAGACAGAGGTGGATGGCTGGGCTGCGTATGTGGATGTGAGACTTTGGGGGAGATACTTCCATGTGCCTGCACCTCAGCTTCCTTGTTTGTACAGCAGGTTAGTCGTGGTACCTGTTTCATACAGTAGCTGTGGAAAGTATACAGTACATGAACTAGTTAGTTACTAGTAGCTATTATTCCATTCGGAGTCGACCTTCTTGTGTGCATTGGATTCATTGATATCTCAGAGAAATAGTGTGGAGTGGGAAAGGCCAGAGGGGACTAACGTCCTCCATCCCCACGTGACTTTGGTGGCAACTCAGAGAGGGAGGGCAGCCCCAAGGTGCTGGGGCCTGCGTTATTGAAGAGAACTTGCAGGTGTATGAGCTCTAGAACTGGGGGGGCCAGTTCCCACTTGGCTGCAAGGTTCAATCATGTAACTGCAGTGTATGTTTGGGGGCCAGTCATTTAACAACATTAGAACTCAGGGATATGGTCGACTTGACATATTAAGAGTTTTTCAATTACAAGTGACAGCAACTGAACTCAAACTCATTCACCATAACAGGGTAAGTGAGTTCATGTTAGTATGACCAGGAAGAATATTAGGGTAGTTCAGAGAACTGAAAGGAGAGTGTTAGGAACTAGAAATCAACATAGACTCCCACCCTCTTCCTATCTTTATTATCTCTCCTCTTGGCTTGTCTTACTTTTCCTAACCTCCATCCTTCTACTGTAGAAAGCCCTTCCCCACGTGGGGGAAGGTGGCTGCAGACTGCAAAGCTTCATCCCCGGCAGACAGAGAGAGAACACTTCCTCCCAGGCCTGATCAATCCCCAGAAATCAATTTGCTTGGCTCCATGTCTGTCCCTTTGACTGCTCACTGTACCGGGGGATGGGCACTATCATTGGCCAGGCCTGGCCACAAGCCCACTTTTGGCTGGTAGCCAGTCAGGCAGGGCCTGCTACCCAAAGAAAGAGAGATGGAAAGCTTGCTGGGTGGACAGAACCCAAAGCTGCAGGAGTTCTGAAGAGGGGGAAGTGCTAGAGTACAAAGTGTTAAAATTGTCTAAAGTGTTATCAGGGGATTCATGTTTTCACATTGAATTCCCTTTCTTGTTGGTTTTTAGCAACTTTCAAAACAAACTATTTCTTTTCAGCTAATCCTTGCATTACATCTCATTTCTCTCTCTTTTTTTTTTTTGCAGTGAAAATATTGTGTTTATCATTCTCAATACCCATTTAGTAAAATTGGTCTAAATAATGGATTTTTTAAAAAGCAAGATTAGAATAAGTCACCTAAGTCAATCAGGGGAGATTCCCCCCCCCCCAGGGGACATTTGGCGGTATCTGAAGACATTTCAGTAAGTCATGACTGGGGTGGGGGTGCTACTGGTATCTAGTGGGCAATGGTCAGGGGGACTGCTAACACCCTCCAGGGTCCAGGGTGCCCCCCCCATAACAAAGAATGATCTGGTCCAAAATGTTAATAATGCTGCAGTAATCAAAGTAAATAGACAATCTTCAGAATGGGCAAAGATATTTGCATATTATGAATTGGACAAAAGCTTGATAAATAGGATCTACAGAGAAGTCAAATTAACAAAAAAGGAGCCAGCAATCCCATAGTATCACTAGGCAAGAGACATGAATAGCACCTTCTCTAAAGAAGACAGATGAATGGCTAAAAACCAAATTTGTTAGGAGTTTTTCAATTTCAAGTGACAGAAACTGAAATGAAAAAAATGCTCATTGTCCCTAATCATCAGAGAAATGAAAATCAAAACTATCCTGAGATATCACCTAACCCCACTGAGAAGAATGGCCCACATCACAAAGTCTTGAAGCTGCAGATGCTGGTGTGGATGTGGAGAGCAGGGAACACTTTTACACTGCTGGTGGGACTGCAAACTAATACAACCTGTTTGGAAGAACGTGTGGAGAATCCTCAAAGAACTCAAATTAGACTTCCCATTTGATCCTGCAATCCCATTACTGGGTATCTACCCAGAAGAAAAAAAGTCATTTTCTCATAAGGACATTTGCACTAGACTGTTTATCTCAGCTCAGTTTACAATTGCCAAAATGTGGAAACAACCTAAATGCCCACCAACCCAGGAATGGATTAACAAGCTGTGGTATATATATACCATGGAATACTATTCAGCCATTAAAAGAGATGGAGACTTTACATCTTTGGTATTAACCTGGATGGAGGTGGAACACATTCTTCTTAGTAAAACATCATAAGAATGGAGAAGCAAGAATCCAATGTACTCAATTCTAATATGAAGGCAGTAGATGGCCTAATACGTGGTGGGGGGTAGAGGAATGAGCAAGTGAGGAGAGGGGAAGAGGGAGACGGGTAGGGGGGTCACGGTGTATGGCAGGTGGGACAGAATTATAAGAGGGACTCTACCTGACAAGTGAAATCAGTGCAACCTAGTTCTTTCTACCCTCAATGAATCCCAAACAATTAAAAAAAAAAAAAGAGTTGTTGTAAAAAGCCCTGCATTAGTTTTTTAAAATGAGAACAAAAATTCTAATTGCCAAATATATGTATTACTACAAATTTTGTGGTTTTAAAATAATTTCATCTTTTTTTTTGTTTTTTATATATTTATTTATTTATTTATTTATTTTTAAATACATGTATTTTATTATTCTTCATTACATTATTCCCCCACCTGCACCCCTCAGTGGTAAGACAGAATTGATTTACAGAAAAGAATACAGAAAACACTAAAGCTCCTGGTAGAGGGAGAGAATTCAAGTGGGGAGAGAGAAGCTCTCTCCGTTCCTCTCCCAGCCTTTCCCTGTCTCCTCCTTTA
>CAUYRH010051709.1:0-60393 GCA_963574655.1 Perodicticus potto
AGAATATAAATGTCTTCATATAGTGATTAAAAGGCCATGAAGGCTATGTTAAATAGTTCAATGAAAATATTTCAGATTGTATATTAAGTCAGCACATTGTGCCCCATGATTGCACCAATGTACACAATTATGATTTAATAAAAATAAAAAAATATTTAAAAAAAAGAAAAATAGGTAAAGAATTATTAAAATTCCAAGGTGCGCTACATAGTTGAGAGGAGAACTGAGAGACCAGATTCTGAGTCCTAAAGGCAGGGCTCACAGAATCTACATCCTCTCCTTGTTCTTCTTGCCTCTTTCTTATGATATTAGAAAACAGATCCTTACTGCCATTTCTTTTAGGAAGAAGTAAACATACTACCTCTATTTCAAGTCTGGCAAGACTAGTTCAGTCAGACACCCCTTCCAGAGTTTGATTACATTTCCCAAATAAGAAGTGTTGGGTGGTTCAGACATATCCAAAGACAAGGGCTTGCAAGGACCTACCTGATCAAGTCCAGGAAGGCATCTGCAGCTGTCACTTGTATAATTTTGCCTTCTCTGTGCATGTTTTCCTTTGTGCCCTTCCCAGGATGGATGATGATGACAACGATTATGCCAATCACCACGGCAATGATGGTGGTAGTCATGTAATAGACTACAGCTCGCATTCCCATCTTCCCTGATGCCTTACTATCTAGGGCCGCCATTCCTGGTGAAGGCAAACAGAAGATTTTCAGGAAGTCAGTCCAGGGAATCCTCTAGTGGAAGGCAGTGGGAACAGCATTTCCTTTTTACATTCCCCTGTTCTCATTCCACCCCACAGTGGGATTTTGTACGTGTTAAGAGAACTTGGTTCCAGATATAATTAGGACTTCACTAAAGCTAAAGGGAAAAGCCACAGAATGGCTAGGCATCAGCTGTGTCAGCAAACAATCACTTCTTTTCTGCCCCAAGAGTTGATGCCACGTGGCCAAATAAAAATTGCTCTCTAATTGTCTGAAAGTGCAGTACAATTCTTTCTTAAGTTACTACTAGTTGAGGAACCTACAAGTGTGAGTAGTGAGTAAGTGCTTGTGTGTATATAAATTAACAAAAAAACTTCTGGCAGGATAATTTACCTCAATTCAGTCACTATAGTGATTTATACAGAATAATTGCCATTAAATTCTCTCAAAATAATTATTATTTTCTATATTGGGAATCTTTTTGGATGATTTTTATGTAAAATTTAAGCTATTATTCTATCTTGAATTTGCATTTAAAGGAGACATTGGGTAAGAAGGTTCAACAATCGTTTTTCTGTTGTTTTCATTTTATCGCACTTAATCAAAATTAAAAAATAATTATTTTGGCCAGCCTGAGCAAAAAAGTGAGACCCCACCTCTACAAAAAGTACAAAAATTCGCTAAGTGTGGTGGTGCATGCCTGCAGTCTCAGCTAATCTGGAGGCTGAGGCAGGAGGATTGCTCGAATCCAGGAATTTTGGGTTGCAGCGAGCTATGATGATGCCACTGCACTCCAGAGTAAGATCCTGTCTAAAAAAAAAAAAAAAAAAGAAAAGAAAAGAAAGGGGAGGAAAGTCTCCACCAATAATTGAAAAGATAATTTAAAAATCATTTTGGTACTATTCTTCTCATTCTTGCACCCTGTCCTGCTCTGCCTGTCCCACAGGTCTGGGATACTTCACCTCATGTTAAAAATGTCTCTTTCCCTCATTTTCAGGACATCTTCAAAGTCTACCTCAGACAAGATGTCATCTTCAATAAAAAAAGGAAGCATGACTTCTAAGCTTTCCCTAATGGCTCTAGCAAATGGAATACTTCTCAATGCTTTCTAGGCTGGAAAATCATCAGAAATGACACAAAACTCTCAGAAGACTGAATTATCTATAGTACTATGGGCTCTGTTTCATTGGCTGTTTCCTCACTTTTCTTCCTTCTTTATCTTCCCTGTTCCACTAAAACACTAAAATCCAATTATAGTACACCAAACTATTTTTTATTTTATTTTATTATTATTATTTTTTTGCAGTTTTTGGCTGGGGCTGGGTTTGAACCCACCACCTCCCATATATGGGGCCAGCACCCTACTCCTTTGAGCCACAGGTGCCGCCCAACTATTTTTATTTTTTTTTACTACAGTAGAACCTCCATAGTTGACCACTTCTCTACACTGACCACCTCCTTAAGTTGACCTCATTTTTATAGACTAGACATGCACCACACCAGTACAGTAGGCTTGGTTCCTTATGTTGACCACCTTTGTATATTGACCAGTTTGTTATAGTCCCTTGGGTGGTCAGCTTGCAGAGGTTCAACTGTATTTAAAAAATTATATTTCTATAAATGTATTAAAGAGTTATATTGTATTTCAATGACGAGTATAAGATTTTAACATTAGGTAGTGACCCTGTTCATACAAACATGTTTAGAGCAAGATAAATTATTGAAAAAATTGTGTTCCTGATCACCAGATAACTGGTTGGTTTTTCCCCAAAATTCTCAATATGAAGGTAATTAATTTAGGTGGAATTGAAGCCATGATCTTTCATTTATAATTTCATTTGAATTGTATCATTTATAATTTTCATATTAAGCTTTTGCTTAGTACCTGATATGTTTGTATTTTTAATAAGAAAGATTAAAAATCAATTAAGTAACTATATAAGGTCTTCATTGACACCAAGTAGAATGGAGTGAGAACTGGAACTCAGGTTATGTGATTAGGTTTAGTGCACTTTCAGCCTCTGAGAGAACCAACTACAGCTCCACAGTTGAGGAGGCCAATTTCATCTTTAGTGTATGAGTTTAGCATCTTTTATCCTCACCTACTTTCTTGAAACTGAGGGTAAAGTATTTATTTATTGGGATGGTACCACTGAAACACTTTACATTAAAGATGGGGCTAAATCTGTTCTCAACCCAAGTACCCCATCCTCCCATTTTCATTTTCAAATCTGAATCACATCTCTAAATCTCTTGGCTTGGATGTGCTTAAAATGATTTTTCTCAGAAGGGGCCCATTATCTTTCCCATGATTGCCTGAACTTGTCGCCACTGAAGCCTGCCATTCTTCCGGATCTCTCCCTGTCGACCCGGCAAGTGGTGTAAGCACAATACGCCGGATGCTCTGGGTACCAGGGGGTACCAGGCAGCAGTATTTCTTCCTCCGAGATGCTCGCTTTCCCTCTCGCCTTCTATTCTGTGGTGCTGTTCCGTTCTCACGCCAACTCTTCGCTGATGCTCCTGCCCACTATTCCCGACCTATAGCTATTCAGAGAGAGTGCTAAGTGGTCAGGAGGAGCACTGGAAACCAAAGTGGCAACAAAGGGTGAAGCTCAAGTCTCCCTCCCCCACCATGGGGAAAGGGCTGGGGAAAATGATCTCAGTGTCCACAGTATAGACTGTCAACTCTAGGACATGAAGTTTATACTTTTTAAAAAAATATATTTTTAAAGGAAAAACCAAAACCAATATGAAAGAATTTTCTCCATATTTTCGAATTCAGAAATAGCTGAAGACTCCCTTTGGAAGAGAGTTAATTAGGCAACAGTTGCTATTGTTTGGGCCAAGAAAGGGGTAGGGGATATATTCATTAACCTATTCTCTATGGAAGCCCTTCCCCTCGAGACCCTTAAGGGTCAAACGACCCTTTCCCCTTTCACAGGGGTTGCCTAAGACCATTGGAAAACATATATTTCCACTGGTGTTAGGAACTGAGACTCCGCTCCTCATGTGTGGAGGTCATCACAATATGAGGAACTGTACTAAAGGGTCGCGGCATTAGGAAGGTTGAGAACCACTGCAAAGGATGTCCATGTCCCACATGGGGTGACCTGCCCACCTCTGCTTCCGGCACTCTAACTTATAAAACTAAGGAGACCACCAAGAATAAGGTCATACGCTGTTGTCAGGGCAACAGCAGGACAGATGTGTACAATCTGTTACACACACAAGGTTATTGGTGGAACTAGGAAAACAGAGGAAGAACTGTGGAAGACAAAACTCCCAAAGAGCAGGGTACCATTCTTCCTCTGACCTAAACTCTGTGACCATCTCCTCTTCCCAATCTCATGAAATAGGAGAGACTAACCTTTACATCAGAGACTAAATGCAGATGTCAGAGTGTCTGGGGCAAGTTAAAGTACTAAATCACTTTGTAAAAAAGGTACTTTGGCAGGAACTGCCCTAAATGTTTGGGAAGAGAAAATTTACATTGAGCCTTGTCATTTTAAAGTATATCAGAGTTTTCCCTTTTGGGCACTGGGGAGATTGGAAGGCACCTGGGAATGTAGGTGCTTGTGGGAGTGTTACAACCACCATGTGCTCATCTAAATACTTATTTGAGAAGTACATTCCAGAGAAAGGGGCAAAGATAATGATCTTGACTAATCTTTTTCTTCATTTGATCTGAGCTTAGCTGAACCAGCCCCATTCAAGACATCCTGATATCTTTACTATGAAAACAACCTGCCATCAGAATCAAGACCCTCTTGAAATCCAAAGAAGTATTATATTGTACTATTGCTGTAAGTATCATGATGACTTTTACAGTTACAATGACATATTTCTATGTTTGCATGTTTTATATATTTTGAGTTACCTCTTATGCTGGTCTACTGACTTACCAAGTCCTACCTCTGACAGATGGTACATATTCATTTAATTCCATGACAACGTTATGATGCAGATGATATTAATATTATTTTAACAATGATAAAATGTGAAGAAACAAGAGGCCAGAGAAGTCAAGTAACTTGCCCCGTGTGACACAACTAATTTTTGGTTTCCAAGGGAGTAGTATCCTTCTCACTCTGTCTTACCTTCTTATTGACAAGCGAGGTGTCACCCACGTTTCATTTGTTCGTTATCCATGCTGACTTTCTCTAACTTTCTTGTGTTCGAGATGCAAACTTGAGAAAGATTCTATGGAGCCAAAGTATCCAATTCCACAGCATTTCCTAAACCAACCTTAAGGCCCAGCTGCGTAACACTGGTCACCAAGAGGACTAGCCAGAGAGCTGATATAGCAGTGCAAATTCTTCACCATTCCTAGAAAAACACCCCAGAATATGTTCTAATGGATGTGGAGGGAGGAGGACCATGGCTACTTGCTGGCTGTGAGCACTTCCGTCTTACTTTCCTTTCTAAACTACTACCCAGTTGTCAGTAACCAGTTGTCCAGCAAGCAATCATTTTTGCAAACCCATTTGTGTTCACTGAGTTAAAAAATACCAAAAGGAGGCCGAATAAGACACATGCCAGAATGTAAAAGATTAAAACTTTGCTTCAAATACCTGGGTATTTTAGGCAAGAGTCACTGGGAAGAGAAGCAAATTCCTTGAACCAAATATGTGATTACCTCTTTACTTATGAAGATAATGTTTTGGTGATTGGTTTAGCATAACAAATATGCATAGAATATTCATAGAATTTGGTCAGGGAAAGGGGAAGAGGGAATATTTCATAAGTATGTATATGGAATTCTCTGAGTCTGTGTTGTAAATTATATCTCTTTTGGTATAATAATTAGTATGACTTCTTGAATAAAACCTGTATTGATTGAAATATTAAAGGATAACATCAATAACGCCAAGTTCCTAAGGTTCTCTCATTTGCATGGATTTCATTCGCCTAGCACATTAACGTGTTTCAGTGTATTCCACCCCCGCCACCCCGCGCCCCGTAATTCCCGTCTCTGGTTTTGAGACATGGAATTGAGAGAAGCAGCTTTCTGTTTGAATCGTCTTTCCACATATCCCCCGGATGCCTCATTGCCCTCTCAGGGCCCTGGATCAGATCCAAAAGGAACAGAAAAGGGTGACGGCAACTGCTGATTCAAGGAGATTGTTCTGTTTCAGTTTTTATTTTATTTTAGATGTACTCCTTCTGCACAATGCACTCCTCAAACACTCATCTAATGAAAGCTGCCTGTTCGCAGCCCTCCTAGAATTTCAAGATGGGCAAATTTACAATAAGGAAATCAAGGATAAGCTCCAGGATGTGCCATATTCATGTGAATACAGCTGATGGCTTTTTAATAAGACAATGAAACCCTAAAAATAAAATATACTTCATATATACAGATTGAAAAATGGTCTCCTGTGTCCCGAGCAGCTGCCCGCTGCTGGAGCCAGGGAATACTGTCCTCCCAGGAAGGACAGTGAGGCAGAAGGCCAAAAGCTCACCCAGGAGAGGCACTGACAGGGAGGATGGAGCACGCAGCACATCACTTTAAATCTCTCTACACTATATGACGTTTTCCTGCACTAGCATATTTTCTTTTATAGACTAGATTGTAAAACAAAACAAAAACAAAATATAACCCAACATTCTGTAAAGTTCTATGATTCTAAAGGTTCTAGAACTGAAAGCAAATCCTTAAAAGTTAGATTCCAAACTGTTGGTAAAGAATGATTGTATCACAATTTTCAATCACAGTAGGCAGGTTATGGGCTCAGAACTTCATCTAAAAGGCAATATTCAAACTATATAAGGCCAATCTCAGGCACATTCTTTAAAAAGAGTTAAGAGTTCAGGTTCTAAAGTTAGAATGCTTGCATTCCACTTTTAGCTGTGGTTCCAGGTGGCTTCTCTAAGCCTCAGTTTCCTCATTGGTAATAAGAGCTCCCTCAGAGGGTTTGCACTGGCATTAAAGGGGCTTCCATATAGAAAGCACTGACCATAGTGTTCGGAACATGGTAAGCACCGAAAAAGTGTTAGCTGCCATTATTACCAAGTAAGCAGTTACATAATAAAAAGCTGCTCATAAAGAAGTGTCATTGTGCCTCACTGAGACTTCACTTCCCGTGGAGAGAAGCAGCTAATAATACCTACATCGCAAGATTAGAGAAAACATACATAATGGGACAAAGTAGTCCCTTGATAAATAACAGTCACAGTCTCCCTCTACCAGAATTTTAGTGCCACGAGAGCAGGACCATCTGTCTTACTCATTACAGTAACCTCAGTGCCTAGAACAGTGCATGTGCTTAGGAGGTGCCCACTGACTACTTATTGAATAAACACTCATTCGTCTCACTGTTATTATGCTGGGTAGAGGCCATTTGCTTTTTAAAAAACACTTAAGTCGGGTTATTGTATGAATTATGTAAGTTCTGAAATTGCTTTTGTTTAAAATAATCTTTAATTCTGACTCACTGATTTTGGTTGATCTTCCCCCAATTAATCCAAAATAGTGAGGTTCATTCTGTCTGGAACAATAAGAGACAAATCTTGCAGGGAAACAGTGACGGTGCAAACCCAGCGTCAGCGGGCGCTTCACTTCCAGAGCTGGGAATGAATTCATGGCAGGGTGTCTGCAGGCGAGTCAGGAAGCCCGGGAGCCTGGCAAAGCTCCACGTGATGCTCACCCCCATGGGCACCCCGTCTGCTTGCTTCTCCCTTCCCTTCTCTCTCACGCCCAAAATATTGTCTCTCTTTTGCTACCATCTATCTCTCTTGCAGACGAGGCTATAGAAGTAAGTGCTGTAGTTCTGTCTGTCCATATGTTAACAAGAGAACGAGTAAACGAAAAACATAAACAAATGCAGAGGAGGGAACAGTGGGGTGTGGATTAATTGCATGCTTCCTATGCAGGTTATGAAATAAATTCAGTAGGTCATGATTAGCATTTCTATCAATTAATGAAAGAGAACAGAACAGAACATATTACAGTTCATCACATTTGGTAAGCATTGTTTTGTGGGATTTTCTTTTCAGCTGTGTGTATGTATGTATGTGTGTGCCAGGTCACAATGTAAACTATATTTATTATTGTAGGTTCTGGTTAAAGAAAGTTTGCCAACACTTTCCCATTCAGTTAATGGCAGAGGCTTTCAAAAGGAATCAGGAGATGTGATCTTCCCTTTCTATCATCTCCGGCTGCCCACTCTCCCCGAGAACTTCATTCTCACTAGTGGAGACCAAGGAAATGAGGATGCCGATCCTTAGTATCTGATCAACTTCCTTGAACAGAAATCATACAGACATTGTAATGAGGGAAAATGTTTTGGAAAAAGTTCGCTTCATGGAATTTTGAGCCAAGAAGGCAGTTTACTTATATCAGTGCTTCTTGGTGAAGAGAGTTAAACCATGTCCACAAAGAGCTCAGAACGATTTCGTAGAATTCACAGTCAATTAAATCACAAGTATTTTCACATGCCTTGTTACGCAGGCCAACGTTTGCTTTCCATTTTGGCTGTTCATAATATCACAAAACTTGACATTTCATTAGCCTGTAATCCCACTTAGCTTTTGGAGGTTATGTTGCACGAAGACAAGTGAAGTTTCCTTACCGATTTACCACCTGTTGACCCTTAACACTTGTCAACAAGTCTTTGAGCACTAGTGTTTCCTAGGAAAATGAAGTGCAGAAAAGAAAACATTATCTTTTGAAAGATTGTTAAATGGAAAAATCAGTGGAAAAGACATTACTAGTGGCAGAAAAAAGTCATACAAATCACTTTTATCCTCAGTCAGGCAGGACTAAGCAGATAACTCCCTTTCTCTGAGTACAGTTGTCCTTTTGAGAATGAACTTTTATATCGAAGCATTGAGAGAAAACTGAGTCCCAACTTTCACCACCACTACCTAACATCAAAGAGCTTCTCGTGCCTCTGGACTTAATCTTCGGGGTGGAGATTGCCTCTCCTTGGTAACCAGCCTGTGGGGTCCTCTGAGTGGTCAGGTTTTGCATCTCTTTATACTGGTCTTGAACGTTCACCAGACTCTCATTATAGCCCAACAGAGCCCCGAGATTGTTCTGGAGATCAGGTTTGCCAGAGAGCCCACCGCAGGGACTTCCTCTCAGTTCCAGCAAGGTTGCTGGAAGCTCTCAGAAGGGGCGGCTCTGAAATTCACTTCTCAGAGGCTCACAGCTGCCGATGCAAGACCCACTGTGAGGTGATTTAGATACCCATTTACCCTTCACATTAGCCCGTCCTTCGCTCACAGTATTGGAATGTGCCGCACAATATGCTTTTTTGAAGAGGAACCAGAGAGTAATTCATCTTCTTTATGTGTGCTAAGCAGAGCAAGAGGGAGAGGCGAGCGGGACCCACGATGGGCCGGAGAGTAGTGATTAGTAACAGCTGACAGCCTCAGACCAAGAGCCTTTCTTTGGTTACCTCATTGTAACAGCCGAGCACAAAGGAATGACTGTCCTCTTGCCAAGATGTAGAAACCCAGGACCACAGAAAATAGCAGCAAAAAGAAAAGTGTGCATTGGGCATTGGGGGCAATGGGCTGACCAAAGCAACTCTTGGTTATACCTGCAATCCCTGGCTTTGAAACAAAACCTGTACCATGTGGAAAGAAGAGCCTCCCTGCGCAGGTATCAGCATCCACCACGAGCGTGAATCTTAGTAGGGAAAGTCGGTGAAGTCACTCATGAGAAGGAGCCTACGGAGACCAGTGAATCCATTTCCTTCAGTGAGAGGGAATTCTAGGAGGGCCAGAGCCGCAGCCCCTCTGCCTTTGTTCCCAAAAGAATCACAACTTACAACCAACCACTGGATGAGTAGTTTGTAATTTTCAAAATAGCCCTATTTCCTTTGGAATATGTTTCCTGTTATAGAAAAAAGTAAACCTTCCCACATGACTATCTCAGGAAGATGGTCAAGATAGCACATTTCCCAGCTGGCAGGGAGCTGAATTGGACCAAATTCCACAGATGGGCTTGACTTGTCCAAAATTAACCAAAGGGCATCTCCAGTTGACTGCTAGAACATGTCAGACTCTAGGGGTGCCCTTTCTTCCCTAGAAGGCCTGTCTGTCACAGAAGAAAAGTATTCGAAATGAAAGCCTCATAGAAGTTGAAAGCAACATATGAATGTTAAAGACCAATTCCACCTGGCCCTGCTTCCCCGAAGCATAGCAGGAGAATGACTCCAGGCCTTGCAATGCGGGTGGGAAGCTGCAGACTCTCTGGGCCAGCAGAGCCACACACGCCTGTGTGAACCAATGTCCATCCGTCTCCTCAGTCTCGGTTCCTTGGCTTTAGAAGATTCTGGAACCATAACTCAACCTGAGGACTCTGAAATGGACTGAAGTTAAGTCTGTTGCTTAAAACCGAAATTAAGATTTTCCAAGAAGATATATTTCTTATAAAAAAGAGAAACAGCCACAGAATAGAACATGTTCACCTTATCTATTTTCTAAATTAAATCCAAGAGATGTGAATCTTATCTACAGTATAAAAGAATACGTGTAAAAAAAAAATGCAGGTCCACATTTTGGCCAGTTGGAAGAGAGCGTGCAAAATTAAACTTTGGAGTTAGAGTTGGGGGCTAATGAGAAGAAAAAGGGAAGATAGTGGAGATAAGAAAGTTGAGACAATGGCAGGAGAGAGAGAAAAGAGAGAAAAGTAGAGAAAGAATGGGAGATGAAAAAGCAGAGGGATACGGAAGGGAGAAAAAGTTCAGCAGAGAGAGAAAATTCAGCAGGCGCTTTTATCTCAGTCAGTATGTTTCTCGGGCTATGGCCAACAACACCTCTTTTAGTTCTGATTGGTTTTCTCAGTATTTAAAAGTTCATCAATTGTTCTTATCTCATCAATAAAGGAATAGCCAGCACTCAAGGAGTGAGAGGTTATTCTCCCGGCTACCTGAGCCAAACAAATAAAGCAGTATCATTTCCCAGAGTGAACAAACAGTCATAGTAAACTCTGAAATTGGTTGGGTTCCCTCCTCTCTGCCTTGCCCATAGTAAGAGAACACTTTCTCCTTGGGAGAGAAAAAGCTGTGTTACAGCCCCGAGGCCCAAGAGCAACAATGGAATTGAATTATTCCTAATATCTTCCATAAGTTGTGCTTTCTTCCTTTTATAGAAGGGAGTTTTTCTGTGTATTTGGCTTTAGTTTTATAACATCCATGTGCATAGTTTCTATCTGCTTCTCAGCTTCATCTTTTCATGTTTTTTTCAAAACGTATTTAGGAATTCCCAAAAATTCTCCAAAGAAAATTGTGGATAGTCCTTATATCAAACTTCAGTTATCATCAATCAATTTTAACCCATTACTGAGGCTGGCGTTGAGCTCTTGGCCTCACTAAAGCCTCCTGAGTTGGTCTCCTGGTCGTGAATCACTGTGTCCAATAATAGTGATTTAAAAAAAAATGTTTTTAGCTCTGAAGGGCTCCTTGGAGCATATTGATAACATATGAGAACTCAGTAAAATTAAAGCCTATATTGCCAGGCACTGTACTAAATGCGTTATCAGTTTTACTCCCCTGAAACTCCCCTCCTCTGGGTTGGGGGTGGCTAACAATGGGCGATCCTTATTTACAGGTTAGGAAAACAGAGAGGTTAAGTTGCTGTCTCTGGATCGCACAGCTAGGAAGCAGCACTACCAATATCTGAATCCACTTTTTATTTACTACACACATTTCTTTGGAGATTGTAAGATAAATTCTTTTTCACATTAGACTTGTATCAATGACTGATTTGCATTTGATCCATCTATTGTGGACAAAAATCTGTTTAAATCTGTATTTGAGAGGAAGCCATATATAGCAGTAAAAAAAAGATGATGTGTGTTGTAAAGTAATGCAGTGAGAGTGAGTGGCTTCTGTCACAGCACTGGGACAGTCTTGCCTTAAAATAAGTTTGACATCTCTCACTGAGTTGCGGCTTTATTCAGAAGGTACATATTAATGGATATCCTAAATAAAAGAAGAAAGAAAGAAAGAAAACTATAGACAAATGCTGCAAAGGTAATGTCCGAGTACCTTTGCAATGTGTAATTGGGTAATTCCTAGAACTGTCAGGCCTCTTGGTGAAGTTAGTATTTTCCCCACAACTCTGTTTACTGTGTCAGTTATTAAACTTTCTCTGAGTCCATCCATAACAATGTTCAAAATCTCCTACCATGATACTTCATTATTGCATAGATTTGATTTATTTTATTTTTCTCTTTTTAGAGACAAGGTCTTGCTCTGTCGCCTAAGCTGGAGTGTAGTGGTGAGATCGTAGCTCACTGCAGCCTCCAACTCCTGAGCTCAGTTGATCCTTCTGCCTCAGCTTCCTAAACAGTTAGGACGACAGGCATGTACCACCATACTTGGCTCATTAAAAAATTTATTTTTATTTTTATAGATGACATCTCACTATGTTGCTGAGACTGGTCTCAAACTCCTGGCCTTAACTGATCCTCCCACCTCAGCCTCCCAAAGTGCTGGGACAATTATGAGCCACTGCACCTGGCTCAGCTTTGACTTTTTTTTTTTAAGTGCTTAGGAAAAAAAGCAAACCAACCCTGGAAATCTTGTTCCTTATAACATTTGCCCTTTGATATAAATTTTTGCTTCTGAAGGAACCCAAACAAGTCTGGCATACGCTCACCGGGGGGATTTTGGTCTCCTTTTCCCCAGACTAAACACACGTCATTGTTTCTTCAACTAATCCTCATGTATCGCTATTTCCAGATGCTCACCACCCCGTGGTGCCTCCTGCTACCTCCCTCTCTGTCAATATCCTTGTTCTCTGGCCCAAACCTTCTTCTCTCAGCTTCATTTCCTACTGAGACCTACCCTATTCTTCCAGGCAACCTGCACTATTTAGAATTCCTTAGACAAGCCTTGAGTTTTTCTGTCTATGCATCTTTGCTTTCAAGGCTTCCTTTGCCCTCCTCCTCATTCCCTTTGGAAAACCTACTACTAGGCCAGCCCCTGAATTCCCACAGCACTTCCTCTGTGCTGCTTGGCTTCCTAGTCTGCTTTGTTTTATAGTCATGTAGGTACCTGTCGGGCTTTCCATTTAAATTTTCAACTCCTTGAGGCTAGAAACTGGCAATGTCTCTATGCATCTTTATTGCTGGCGCTGCCCCAAACAGGAGCCCAGTGAATGTATCTTGGATCGGATTCAACATCCTTTTAGTAGTGATTCTGCTTTGTCATAGTCTCTCCTGAATGTGCTCACTACTAAACAAATTACTCCCAATGCAGTGGGACCAGGGCAGAGTACAGTGAACTATTAATATTTCTACTGAGGAAGCACACGGTTATATTCATTCTTTTTTAGCCACCACTTCCTACTGTTGGTTCATATTAAGCTTTTAGTCACATGAACCACTGCCAAGCTCAGTTGCTCTCCATCCTGTAATTGCGCAATTGCTTTTTGAATCTAAAAGCAGAAATGTACGTTTATCCCCTGCTCAACTTCATCTTGTTGGTTTCCATCCAGCATTGCAGCCTACTGAAGTCATTCTGAATCGTGATCACAGGCTTATGGAATAGAAACCATCCTTTGTGGGCTTATGCCATCTGAAAACACTATATAGGTGCCTTCTACGTCTTGGAGATATTGATAAAAATATGGAACAAGCACAGCAGGGTACCTCGTCAGGTGTCTTTTCAAGTTGATGTGGATCCTTAAATACTCGTTATGGCTAAATGTTCAGACCACTTCAAATCCACTTCACTTTTTTTTTATTAAGGCCTATTTTATTATCAAGGATATTAGGGAAGATTCAAAAACTCACAACAATCAAAGCAAATTGTATCAGGAATTCCACAGTGAAAAGTTATTATAGAAAGAAATTATTTTTTAAATATAAAAACATTCCTTATACATATAGTACATGAAGCTATTGTAAGATGTTTTGTGAGAATACTGTAAGCCTAATTTTGTGATTGTAGGAATGACTCTCTTTTCCTAAAAGAATCAGTAGTATCAATCTAGAAAAGTATAATCTAATAAATATCCTTCCCTACTTCATAGAACCCCATCTATTTTCTCATAGATGTATATGCTTCAAGGTTTAATGCGAGCATAAGTTACTCATATGTGAAAGAAATAACATC
Source organism: Perodicticus potto (assembly GCA_963574655.1). Taxonomy (NCBI): domain Eukaryota; kingdom Metazoa; phylum Chordata; class Mammalia; order Primates; family Lorisidae; genus Perodicticus; species Perodicticus potto. The sequence goes on from CAUYRH010051709.1 coordinate 13,781, forward strand.
ATAATTATTTTAGGCTTCAGAAAAATTCATTGGATGATTCCTTAGCAAAAAATTCTGTTTGTGCTACATTATTAAAAAGTCCATTATTTTAAAGTATATGCCTTTGGTGCATGTTCATTTTTACTCCTATAATAACATACCAATGTGTGATTTTTCAGGTCATAGACCTTCAATTATACAAACATCTGATGGTCTATATTTATCACTATATGCCAGTGACTAACACTGGAGGAACTCAATATATTTTTGATGAATAAATGATGAATGACAAACTCTGTAAATTCAGCAAGTGAGAATAATTAAGCAACCATGGCTAATCTATATATCAATGAATTATTTTTGTACCAACTACTACAAAAGCAGCTCATCGCTGCAACTAGGGCTATGCTCAAGGAGTTCTTTTGTTGCATAAACAAGATAGAGTCTCACCAATATTTAGCTCATGTGGAGAAAAGACTTTGTCACAAGCAGCAAAATCAAGGCAAGAAAAGCACTTTGGCATTATGAACTGACCCAGTACAGATCTAGAGGTCACACCACATTTAGGGCTGCACGGCACTATAGAGGGGAGCTTTGGTGACACAGATGTGAGTTTGAATGTAGGCTTGACCACTTGCTAGCAGGCAGACCTCAGAAATTGCGCAGTCTCTCTGAGACTGAGTTTCTTCATCTGTAAAACAGAGATAATAATAATGACCTTGCAGGAGGGAGGTGAAGTATCTATGCTCAATAACTGGAACTTTTTTATACTCTGCTTTTTTATAACTGCCAGCAATTATTATGGCAGAGTAAATAAAAATTATTATTGACCAATCATAGAATGAGCCCATAATTAAGGTTATCATTCTAGCACACTTTAAGGTCGAAGACAGTAAACATGATCTCTACTGCAGTATCAATGTTCTCAAATGTTTATAACTTCAGATGTAAATCTCACATTATTTAGCTAATGACACAGGAGTGGTCATGTGCCAAGCTCTGGTCCAGGCTAAGTAAGCCTTGTAGCATTTCCTTGAACTTGCACTTATCTAAATTCAATGTATACTTGCTTGTAAAGAAAGTGATCCCACAGGGAATCGGCAAACACCCTTGGAAACCAATTCTGTCACCAAAAAAGCCAAAATTAAATGGCTAAAACTAGGGCCATGTCCTGGCTGAGACTATCCAGGTTTGGTGAATGAGACCAAGGAACCCAAAAGGCTTGATCACATAAGCAAATGACACTACTAGCTAGAGGTGGTCAGAATGAAAGTTTCATGGTCTTCTCCTGACCATGCAAAGCAGTTCAAAGCGTTACTTTAGCATATCCACTTGAACCTGGCGACCTTTACAACAAATCAAAGTTCTCCCAGTCTTGGAAGGTCACTGTGACAAAGTGGTTTTTTTAATTCTAACAGAGAAAATGCAGTGACTTCAATTGTTTACTCAGGGTCACCCATCAGCAGTTTTCTCATTCAGAAATATCTATGAGCTGCAGTAAGCAGGATTCAGCAGGCAGTCAGTCAGCGGGAAGAGGGGTGCAGTAAGGTGCAACATGATCTCTGAAACTGGCTACTGATTAGCGACAAAGCCAAGGCCAGGTCAGTGAGAATACCATCAGATGACCCAGGCCAAGACTGAAGAAATGATCCTCTCTGGGCAAACCCTACCTGCAGGCGCATGGAGTGGTCTTACATTTGATACTCTCAGGCAAGGAAGCCAAAAGGGCCTTTGAAATTGGTGTTTACAGTACTGAAGTGGAATCTCAGAATGGCAGTAATCACTAACATTAGTCCACTGCTCATGGATTCACATAACGCACACTCACAGCCACACTGCACTCACCTGTGGGTCTCCCACAAGGCACAGAGATTTTTGTTAGTCTCACTACTATTATTGCCACTCCATTAAAAAAAAGTTCATGAGGCTTGGTGCCTGTAGCCCAGTGGCTAGGGCATACACTAGAAGCTTTAGCCACATACACTGGAGCTGGAGGGTTTGAACCCAGCCCAGGCCTGCTAAACAACAAGGACAACTGCAACCAAAAAATAGCCGGGCATTGTGGCCGGCGCCTGTAGTCCCAGCTACTCTGGAGGCTGAGGCAAGAGAATCACTTAAATCCAAGAGTTTAAGGTTGCTGTGAGCTGTGATGCTACAGCATTCTACCGAGGGCAACATAGTAAGACTGCCTCAAAAAAAAAAGAAAAAAATAGTCGGGTATTGTGGCGGGTGCCTATAGTCCTAGCTATTTGGGAGGCTGAGGCAAGAGAATTGCTTAAGCCCAAGAGTTAGAGGTTGCTGTGAGCTGTGACGCCACAGCACTTTACTGGGGGCGACATAGTGAGACTCTGTCTAAAAAAAAAAAAAAAAATCCATGAATGCTACAGGAAACTTGTCCTACAGATGGCCAGTGCTATGACTGGTATAGAAACTAGTCTGGAAGCTTCAAGCTTTGTGTTCTTAAGAACCAAACAGGAATTACCACAAATTAAAGCAGCCTAAGTGAGCGTGATTGACACTCAGCTGGCCCCTGTTCAACTTTTCCAATGTAAACATCACCTCTCTCTGCAGAAGAGGGAGCCGTGGAACCTGGAATCTATGATTAATGTGCTATGAATCCCTTCTTCAGGTCCTAGCGGGGCTCACTGGAGGAGCTCAGTATTGACTGGGTGACAAACCTCAGCTAGACAATAGTGGCTGTGCGCGACTCAGGGAACAAATACAATGAGGACAAGGAAGGGAACGAAGCACGAGGACATATGGCAGATGCTATCAGGACTATTCACTGCATATCCAGTGAAGGCACACAGCTACACAAGCTGGGGAAATAAAGGAAAAGGTGCAGCCTGTGTACACTGAAAAGTGTATTGACAGTCTTACACTCCCCCCCGCCCCGCATACATAAAGTGCTTCATGAATGCACGTGGAATAACTTTCAAATGAGTAGAAAAGTACACTCTTTCTAGTGGGGAAATAAACTGTGTAAAGAAGTGGGTTCTATGGAAAGAGACACACAAACAACCCTTCACCTAACATGGGTGCCATGAAGCATAAGAACTCTTCTGCTGGCTTGGCCGGGCCGGGGTGCAATGTTAGTCACCAAACAGACCCCAGAGGAGGATGAGAACCTCCCTTGGGAGTGGAAGTTGAGTCTTCTGATGCATTAAAGTTGATGAGGAAGAAAATATTAATTTCCCTTATTCTTAGCTAAGCATCTTTGGCTCATTTGAGATACGTTTACTGAGCACTTATTGTTTGCCAGGCTCAGGACCAATAGGTAGAAATACAACCTAGTGTTTGTTCTCAGAGCTCACAAGCCGAGGGGTGGGGCACAGCGTTCCTGGAGACAGAACAGTGTGCTGGGATGAGAAAGAAAGGATACGGCTGTGTTAGAAGAGAGAGGCCCAGGAGAAGATGACCTGAGAAACTCTGATAACCTGTAAGCTGGAGTTCTGGCAAGGCTTAACTTTACTGTTAGGGACGAGAGGAAAAGCTCATCTAAAAAGAAGGAGCAAGTTTAGTGCCAGATCAGATCTGCCTGTGCGTGCCTATCAGATTTGACTTTGAGGGCCAAGAATTCAGTAGTGGTGTTGTCAGAACCAATAAATAGGTTAGGAGAACTCGTGAGGGGTAGGTGTGGAGCCAGAGGTTAAGTATTTACATGAACACTGGAATGCATTGAAGGCCTAACTAAAGACTGTTGAAATTCTAATTATCAGACATGAAATAACCAACATCTTGAAAGCCAGGATCCCTGACTATGCGGCCAGACACCTACATCTGTTCGATTCTGTTATGAACCATTTCCTTGGGGAGAGAGCGTGAAGAATTGGAAGCAGCTGCTGGGAAGCATGCTAGCAGGGCATGCTGCTTCCACACTGCAAATTTATGTGTGAACTTATTCACTAGGTAATATTATGTGGATCATTACAAAAATTTTGAAATACACACAAATTAAGAAATACGAAATCTGTATGGACAGAAACAAATGAAGCCCTGCCAGCAACACCAATATGCCAAGCAAGTTGTGACTTGCATGGGTGAATCAAAAAGTACACTGTTTCCTGTGTTTCTTAGAAATAAAATAATGGACCATAAAACAATCTGTCTCAAACTGTTGTAGTGACCAGCATACCGAGAGCATGGATGTGCTGCAACATGGGTGAGAAATTCAATCACAAAGCAAATGCAAGGTCAATACTTCTAAGAGGTCATAAAACAATTTAAGAACCACATCCTAGAAAATGCATTAAAAACCAAAGTAGCATCTCTGCCTTCCTATATTGTGTTTACAAAGCTATCCCTGCTTTCTGCAGGGGAAAGAATTTAATTTTCAGTAATGTACTCACACCTAAACCATTTTACAACTTGCGATTTATAGCAGCTATGTCAATCTCTCTAACTCAATTTTTAGGAGTATTAATTTTGTTTACTGGAAAACGTGTGTGCGTGTGCAATATTCCTATGAATTGTTCTTGGTGAAATTTTCTTCCACTGTGCTCTTACATGCTAGAGCCACTGTGGGAGGAGAATAATAAAGCCACGTGACACAGCAGTGTTAGTAATATGTAGCTATATTGGGTTACTTTCTTTATATCAAACATTTTAGACCCAGTTCTTGCTCTGTGGGTAACTCTGGGAATTCTTTGGAGGCCTGCAGAAGACGTGAATCTAGCTCTTTGTGTGTGTAACTGTACACCTGTTATTGATGCTGAGGATGAAAGGAACACACCAAAACACATTGTTCTATTTTTAAGCTATTGTTCTCAGTTCTAGGGGAGGGAAAGGGATGCCCTTTCTCCCCCTTGAAAGTTACTATGAGCCAATCATCTACTATAGCATAAACTCCACTTCCAAACTTTGAAGACAGACGATTCTAAGTACTGAAAGAGAGTGAATGGTGTGTGTGTGTGTGTATACACGCCCATGCCAGTTGAAGCTGAGGGCGCCAAAACAAATCTTCCCTCACATCCGGAAATGCCTGTCAGGAAAGTGAACTAGTTGGCAATCAGAATACTCTCACGTGATGCTCAGGGTTTTCAAGGCAGCCACACACACTCATGTCCTAGGGCAGAATTGCACACCATAGCTTTTGCAGGCATTCCACCAAATATTAACTAAAAGATTGAATCAGTGAATCTTTCCAGGAAAAGCACAGCAAAACTTTCTTTGCCTGTTTAAAAAGAAGAAAAAAAACCAACTGCATAAATTGGCAGCAGGGTGCAATATTTCTCTAATTTAGGAGTCCACATGCTAGCTTTTTTTTTTTTTTTTAATCTAATATTGCTCAAGGAAGCAATATAATAGTTTCAGGACCTTAGAACTTAAGCCCTTCCTCCCTCCCATGATAACTGTTCTGAAAAATGTTATGCAGTGTGTAATCTATTTCACATGAAAGAGGAGACTTTCATCACCCTCTATAAAATAACAAGACTCTCAGAAATCTCAAAAAAATGATTGTTTCCAGTCCCCAGGGATGGTATGCTGGACAGCACATGGTTTCTGCTTTCAAGACATGGTTGGCTGGAGGAGATGGAGGTTGGCAGTGGGGCCACCTCACCGCACACCACAAGCAGGAAAGGTTTCCTGGAGGAAGTGACATGCAAGGCAAGACCTGAGTCGGGGAAGGAGAGTTTTAGGTGGAGATGCTGGGAGGAGAGTCCAGGCAGACAATGGGGTGGGAGTGGGGAAGGAGTGAGAAATAAGATGGAAGTCCAACCTTTATTCCAATAGCTAAGAGCTAACAGGCAGAACACACCATGTATAGAAGAAAAGAAGAAGAAGAAGATACTGGGGCATGGGGTAGGGAGAAGACAGGGAGACTAGAACCAAGTTACCATAGAGGAAGATCAATACCTGTCACTTGGACCAGGGTGGAGGAGAGTGGCCACAGCCAGGTCAATACAGTTAAGGAGGAAGACCAACAGGCCAGGCGTGGGGGAGGAGTTGAGAAAGGGCACTGTCTTTGGCTTAGCCCCTAGTTCCCTACATCTCTTTGGATTAAAAGAAAAAACAAAACAACAACAACAACAAATCCTCTCAAGCTTTTCAATAGTTTTCCTATTCTCTTTCTAAACTTAAAGTAGCTGAATTCCCCTCTAGTTTGTTCTTTTTACCAGGAATACATTTATTCTACATGCATTCACCATCTTCATAGTAATGAACCAGCTCCCAGTAACTTGAAAGGGACCAATGCATCTTTTATCGGTCTAATTGTGAAGTCTTCACTACGTCTATACACTTCTTTTGCAGACAATTCTAGTTATGCATATACCTGATGTCTTATCCTGTAGCTTTTTCCAATTTTGAAAGAAAAGAAATAATTTTCATGGGTCTAAGGACATAGCGATTACATTGTCAAAGGCTGGCCCTGCCTAACTCAACATTCTGTGGCCAACTGACTTTTAGCAGGTCTAGGGGACAGAGGAAGATGTTAAACACCACTGTGGATATAATCATCAAAATCCAGATTGTGAGAAACTAATTTTACATGACAACCGTGTGGTTTGTTCAACAAACAAATTGCAAAAGAGTGGGGCAGGTATAGCGATCAGAGAGAGAGAACACATACATATCTCTACAGATTCAGAAACTTTGTCAAACAAATTCAGTGTATGAACATGAATTGATTCAAACCAATAAACTGTGAAAGAGAAATTAAGGGGCAGGGAACCTGTGCCCTTGGGGCCACAGGTGGCCTTTTGGATTCTTGAATAAAGTCTTTTGACTGACTCCGAATTTTATAGAACAAACTCTTTTAATTCCCTTATTTATTAGATAATGGGTATTAAAGTTATATACAAGGAAAAGAATCCTCTTTTATTAATAGAAACAGACAAATGACTCCAACAGAAACCAGCCTTTTCTTTGGACTTTAGAAAGTCCCTATTCTGTATTCAGGAAAGAAGACTTCCAATCCCATCTCGAGAGTTAGAGGTCAAAGTAGAAACAGTGAACAAGTTCTCCCAACACTTAATTTACTTTTCCCACATGCCTCTCCACTAAAAGTTGAATGCTCCAAAAGAATAAGGTAAAATGATAGTCCCAAATGCAAAGTTCACATCTGCCCAGCAATGTATTCCTGAAGGTGAAATTAATGTTCCTAAAATTTTGAGTCAAATTTTAAATATATTAAAGTAATCCATGATGAAGCATTTTATAATTCATTATTTTTGTAGAACATTTGCAAATGATTCTCAATTGGGAAGGTACACCTTTTTTAAGGGTTGGGGAGCGACAGAAAGTACGTATCAAAATAATCTTTAGCATTTTTTAAGCCATGTAAGTTTACATAGCTCCTTCTGCTCCTTCCACACCAATGATAAAAATAAAACAAAAGGTTATATTAACTATTATGAATTACTGAGAATAATTATCCCTTAAATATGTTGAGATCAGAAAAATTTTGGAAACTGTTGATCTGGACTTTTCTTTAGGTTATTTTCTCAAAGTGAACTTATACCTTGTCCTCTAAACATAGTCAGGAATTGTTTCAGAACCAATCTGTTAGAATGAAAAAAAAGTCTACAGCCCTGCTTTTTATGTCACTTTTCAAACTTGGTCTTATCAACCACAAGAAGATAGGATTGTGTTTTAATTTGGGAAGCCGAAAAATAGGAATATAAACCAATTGTTCATTTTTTTTAATGAGAGAGACAACAAAATCCTCAGAGAATCTCTTACTAATGAGCCAATCAGATAAATTCATTTAGCTAGGGTAGATTTTAGGCTTTTACAATTAAACATGCATAAAGAATATAATAACTGCATTGTACGGTCAGGAATGTTCATTATATGTCGTATAAAAGTGTATATTTGTGTTAGCTTTTTGAATTTTTCCTGTTTTTGCATTTTATTTTTCTTCTATTGAAATCCTAGTAACCTGTGAACCACAGGTCATTAATGCAGTTAGGGTCAGGAGAGATCAAAGCCTACATATTTCTCCATTGAGTGCTTTTACAATGTAGTATGTGGTTAAAGGGAAAAATGGTGAGAACACTCTGGGTCTGTTTGTGCCTAAAAAGTCCTTTCAAGTCTCTCTTTTGATGAGGCTGCACTTCATGAATGTGAATTTGGACTATCTGTACATGTGAGAAGTTGATATCAGTAGCTCGGTGTCACAAGAAGGCTGGGGGAGGGGGAGGGGGACTGGTTACCCTACAAGAACACTGTGATTATGCACAAAGCTCATCCAGGCCATAAATACCTTCCAAGGGCAATCAAAGGTTATAAAAGCCAAACTCCCAAACTATTTTGAGGAAGAGATAGTTCGAGGTGTAGTACAGAATGCATGTGAGGCTGTACAAAGGTCTGACTAATTATGAGAGTAAAAATGGCAGAATTTGTGGGTTCAAATAACTTAAAAGCTATGTTCCAAATCAATCATTAGTGGAAAGGTTTCTGAACACAGAGAGCAAGTTTCTTTGAAAAGTTCCTAAGTAAAATTTTTGAAACTTAAGTTTGTTACTTAGAGTGGCAGAGTCTCGCCTCTCTCTTCTGAGCAGTGTTTGGAATCATCTTGAATGCTACAGGAAATATTTTCCTTAACAAAAATATATTTGAATTTGAGTGTATCTTGATTGAACGTCAAAAATTTATTTAGAAGAGGATGCTTTGCTCCAGAGAAATTCCAGGTAGATAATTTTACCTTTTGTACATTAAAAATAATTAAATGATTTCATTCAAATCCTCTAAATAGGTTGCATTATGACTGACCAGTATGTGTCTGAAAATAGAAATTGGTCAACAGTGAGTGTTTGCTGAGTACTCACAGGGCTGGAAGAGTATTTTCAGAGGAAAACAACCAAATGAGACTCTTATTTGAAGCTAAAGAAGAAGAATTACACATTTCTAAAAGGGTAATTAAAGAAAAATTTAAAAAATGTGTATTTTATAACATGATGCCATGTGGGACCTATATTTTATTAGGATAGATTCATCTTGGCTAGTGAAATCGGGGCTTTGGAATAGTGATGGTTTCAATGAGAAACATCCCACAGGACTACTTCTGTCCATAACCTTTAGACCCCAAAGGCACAATTAACATGGGGTGAACATAGTACACTTAGAAAATTCTTGCCAGCAGCTCTGAAGCAGGAATTACTTGTATTCGCAAAAATCTGAGGAATCTTTTCCACAGAAATATCCTTCTGAATAGTACTCCATGGTATATATATACCACCGTTTCTTAATCCATTCTTGGATTGGTAGGCATTTAGGTTGTCACCACATTTTGTAAATTGTAAACTGAGCTGCAATAAACAGTCTAGTGCAAATGTCCTTATGATAAAATGATTTTTTTTTCCTTCTGGATAGATTCCTGGTAATGAGATTGCAAGATCAAATGGGAGGTCCAAGTCATTCTAATATGAAGCTAGTAGACGATCTAATACACACCCACATAAGAGGAAAACTGAAATCAATTTAAGATAGGGGGCAGGGGAATGAGGGAGCAGGGAGAGAGGAGAAGGGAAGGGAATGGGTGTGCTCTCACTTAATGGGTAGAATGTTAGGGTGTATGGCACATCTCTTGGGGGCAGGACACAATTCTAAGAGGGACTTTACCTAACAAATAAAAACATCGTAACCTCATTTTTGTACCCTCAATTAACCTGAAACAATAAAAAAAAAATCACTCTAAACATTATTGGTGGGTGCTATTGAAATAGAAACTTTTCAAAGACTTATGAAAAATTGGTGGAACTTTCTCCTTAGAGAGACCATGATCATGGCAGTGCAGTGTTTTCCTGGGCAAGATCCTGTCTTCCCATTAGGGAGGTAAGTCATTGTTATTAATGTGAATATACACTCGCAGAACACTGTGCCTCTACTGTTCTTATTAAGAAGCTTGTCTGCAAGTCTTAATCAAAGCAGAGGCAGACTGTCTGCCTTCATGAAGTTTGCACTTGGTGAGGAAACTGGAGCTGGGTCACCAAAAGCAAATTACAGGGCTGGCCGATACACATACCAGAGTGTGGTTTTGTCCAACCATGGTGAGCAGATATTACAGAACAATGTCTAACATTTAGATTTCCAAAAAGATTGGGTTATTTTGTTTATTTTTTTGAGGGTTCTTTATTTTATGTCCCTTGTGTGGATTTCAACACAGAAAAGATAATCTAAAAAAGCAACATAAACAGAGGAAACTAGTTGTTAGTAAAAAAAGCCAGCCGTTGTCATCTAGGAACCTCCATGTAATACTCTATCAGTGCTATTTAAAATCCCAGTGCATCCTTGGTCAGACCAGTAATCCATCCTGTCTCCAGCAGTTGCATCAACAGAGCGGTGTTGTCCTCCATGACATCAACTTCAAAAAACTTAACCATCTTTAGTTTTCCTTTAACAACATAGATTTGTTTCTTCAGAGTATTCAGTGGCTTACATTTAGCTTATTCCAAAATGTCTCTTTGGGGTTTACTTTAATGAACATAAGGAATGACTTGTAGTCAGCACATACATTACTTCTATGTTGGGAAAAGAACATCAACATTGATGCAAGGAATTACTTGGGCTGTAGCTCTGTTCAGGAATAAACATTAACAAATAATCTGTACCATGGTAAACTGACTCATCATGTAAAAGTAATTTTTGTGCAGGCCCTCCTAGGAGTTCAAGGAATGAGATGGAACCTGAAAGAAACAACTTCCAAATTATGGACAATGGTTGGCTTAGCAAGTTTCACTTTGGCTTTCCCGTCCTGATGGTCACAAGGCAGTGGAAGCCATTCCTCCAAGATACAGAGTTCAAAATTTGGTTTTGAGGTCTTCCTAGTGCTTTCAGAAGGGGAGAGTCCTTGTTAAGGCGGCCTAAAGCTGCCTCGTGAATCTTTCTTTGCTCAATTAAACTCTGTTAAATTTAACTTGTCTAAGTTTTTTCCTTTAACAGTCCCAAGAAAACACAACTTGAGGAGCGCTCAAGTGCAGATATCTATGGAAAGCAAACATTTACTTTCTTCTGAATGGCAAATACCTGACTTAGAATTATAACTCATAACAAAAAGCCTTATAACGAATATATAATTCAATGCTATTGTAAAAGTCCTGAACAGAACTTTAAGCAATAGGGCCATCCTGTAAATTGAGCTGTCCTAGGAGACCAAAGCAGCTAGTAAAGCCCCCTTTATGCCAGTGAGATTTGTCTCAGTGCTCTAGTCTTAGTATTGACACCCCTTAAAGGGAACTTGAGTGTGTACCCCAGAGGTCCTCTTATTGTAGCCTGTGTCTCTCCCAGCCCTCTCCTAACCCTTAACCACCCCCTTAGGGCAACCACAGGGGCAGCTGAGGAATGTCTGGACTTAGATATCTGCTCAAAGAGCTATAATCTGGATAATGTGTTACTCAACTCAGAAAGTGAAATTTAGCATAGGGAGAAGGTATCTAACTCAAGGCAGTTTATAACATGCTTGTATAACTGGTAAGCATATAAACTTTTGGAATGTCCTATTCAAAAGAATAATATTAAAACATTACGTCTGCCTTTAAAAAAATTTTTAATTGTGGTAAAAAACATATAAAACTTGCCACCTTAATCATTTTTAAGTGTATAGTTCAGTACTGTGAAATATGTTTGAAAGGTGATATATGCCTTATTTTTTAAATTTATTTTTAATCCATTATCACTGAGGAATTGAACACCTATTATATTTTAATGTAACAAAAATGGGTTTACCATCTACATTTGAAAGGATTTCAACAATTATTTTCATGTAGCCAAAGCATTAACTTTCAATTTTTACCAGTTTTGAAATGTTAATGCACAATTATCATACCCAGACTACATATCTTACAACTTTAAAGTTCTAGCTAAAACATGAATCTGTACAGATAAAAGCAACAGTCTTCCCCTACCTAAGACAAACAAAATGTATGGCTAATGCACTGCCACTGTATTTCCTCTTTCAGGGGAGGGAGAAATTTTATTTCAAAAGTACATAATAGCACAGGACTTTTATTGTTTTCACACTGTAACAAGAACTTCAGAGTACTTATTCACAGTCAATTTTAACTGTCCAAAGAAATCCTTCTCAAGAAGGACCACAACTATGATTTATTGCTGGCTGTAGAGTAATCCCTATATAGTTTGGTGTCTAGAGCTTTTAAAAAGTAAAATTTTAATACATAAAGAACTATTGCAATTCAATAATAAAACTACAACACAATTAAAACATGGACACGGGATCTAAATGGACATTTCTCTAAAAAAGATATACGAGTGACTCTTAAGCACATAAAAAGATAATTCAAATCATTAGCCCATCAGAGGAATGCAAATTAAACCACAGCGACACAGCATCTCATACTTAGTCTGACAAAACGATAGATAATAACAAAATGACAGATAATAACAAATGCTAGTGAGAAAGTAGAGGAATTAGAACTCAGAGACTGCTGATGAGATGTGAAAGAGTGCAGCCACTTTGGAAAATGGTATGGTAATTCTTCAAAAGGCTAGGCAGAGTTACCACGTAACCCAGCAATTCTATCTCTAAGAATTTACCCAAGATAAAGGACAAATGTCTATGAATGTTCATAACAGCATTATTTAGAACACAAAACAAAACAAAAATGGGGACAACTCAAACATTTACCAACTAATCAATTGATAGATAAAATGTGATATGTCTATAAATGGAATATTATTCAAACACAAAAAAGTACTGATACCTTCAAAAATATGGATGAACCTTAAAAACACAGTACTAAGGTAAAGAAGCTAATTACAGAGGACCATATATTGTATGATGCCATTTGAATGACAGGTTCAGGTGGGGCAATAGAGAGAAAAGCAGATAAGTGTTTTTGAGGGGGTAATTGAGGGATGGTGATCAAGGCATGCAAGGCTTCTTCCCAGGGTAATAAAAATGTTCTAAAATTGATTGTGATGATGGATGCACAGCTCTGTAAATATACTAAAAGCCATTAAGTGGGCAAATTGTACGTATGTGAATTTTATCTCAACAAACTTTCTAAAAAATAAGTACAATCTTGAAATAAGATAAACCTAGATCCACCAATCAACACCGATACCAAAGAATAATTTTAAAGACTTTGTATAAATAAAATGAAACCTCTCTTTCTTTGGTAAAATAAGTTTCTACCTTCTAAGGCAGTAGTTCTCAACCTTCCTAATGCCGCGGCCCGTTAATACAGTTCCTGTGGGTCTCAACCCACAGGGTGAGAACCGCTGTTCTAAGGAATAAGGGGAGATTGGTGATGGGTGGCAAAGTTTGTTAACAAGTATATTTTTACCACTCTGCAGTGTGATATCCATTGCTATAGATGCATCTTTCCCATAAGGAAAATGTGATGCCTACCACACTTTTTAGGCACTTGACCTCAGGTACTGGTTAAGTTAAAGTTCATGTTTATTTAATGGGAAATTATATAGTGACTTCAAATCATGTTTCCATAGGACATCTGCATTCCATAAACTAAATCCAAATGTTTTCTGAAAAAAATCAAATGATGCCATGTGCCCAATTAAGAGAAAAAAAATTGCTAAAGTTAATAGATTAAATTTTTCTTCAGCCTTTCTTGTCCTCTACTTATCTTTTCTACTAATAGAAAAGGGGTTGAAAGTTATGAAGTATTATATTTAAATGATTAAAAAAATTCTAGATTGTGGGCGGCACATGTGGCTCAGTGGGTAGGGGCAGGTTTGAACCCTGCCCTGGCCAAACTGAAACAAAAAAATAGCTGGGTGTTGTGGTGGGTGCCTTTAGTCACAGCTACTTGGGAGGCTGAGGCAAGAGAATCGCCTAAGCCCAGGAGTTGGAGGTTGCTGTGAGCTGTGATGCCACGGCACTCTACCGAGGGCAATAAAGTGAGACTCTGTCTCTAACAACAACAAAAAAATCTAGATTGTCGTTTGGGCTTAGATTCGGTAGCTTTTACTGTTTATGGAAATATGCTTATAGTTTTGCTTTTACATTGCATAAGAGCCATATTTTCTCATAGTAAATGTGTTCCTACTTCGTATTATAGGATTCAGTATGCAAACATTTTTTTTATTATACTCATAGGAGTATTCTGCGTTTTTAATTTTGTTTGAGAACTGCTACACCATGTCTGGCTCTAAAACTATCTTTTGGGTCCATGCCAAAGCAAGCTTTCAGATATGTCAGTAAGCACAGAGTCTAAGATAAGACTACCAAATTCTGTTCTAAAATGGGAAAAAAATGGATCACTATATTACAATTTGTTAAAATTTTGTGATATACTTCCAGGAAGTTAGCTTTAAAATAATGAAACTTCAGCTCTTAGTACAAATACCCTTGAGAATAATACACGGGACATTTAAATTACAGCTCAACTAGAAATTAATCTAGTTGAGAAAGCTTAAAGTACAGAAACAAATTCTGGAAAGTGAAAAGAGTCGGCAAAGGAAGAGGTACAGTCAGACTACAGTGCCTTCTAGAGTTGGAAGGACTCTGGATAAAAGATACATGTGTATTCACACATATATACATTGTATTATAATAAAAATTGTGTCCCAAAATGTCATAGCATAAACATTTTACTGAAGATGCATTGTGCTCTGGCTGCAGGAGGGTTTTGGTAATTAATGTATAAATAAGACACTGGTACAGAAGCTTATCTTATAAATGGGAAGAAAGATAAGAACATTGTTAACAGTTTCTTAAAGTGACTAATGGCTTTTGATATGTGTGTATCTGTATTTGGGGCATTAAAGCAACATAAAATATGTTAACATGATCTTAAAACATTACACCTGTCTTATGTTTCCTTTGCTTTTAGAAACATAAATATCACATATTTGCTTCAAAATAATCCAGTAGTGGGAAGGGGTGTAGATGGGGGTTGGAGGGAGTCTAGGAAAATTGTAGATCCAGAGTGTCCAAATTGTGGCCCCTGGGGCCACATGCTGATTTTGTGAGGATGTTTTTTGCTTATCTGTGGTGTCAAATATCATGAAAAACATGCAGGGAGCTTTGCTTTTTTTTTAATTTTTTTTTTTTTCTTAGACAGAGCCTCAAGCTGTCACCCTGGATAGAGTGCCGTGACATCACAGCTCACAGCTACCTCCAATTCCTGGACTCAAGTGAGTCTCTTGCCTCCGCCTCCCAAGTAGCTGGGACTACAGGCACCCGCCACAACACCCGGCCATTTTTTGGTTGCAGCCATCATTGTTGTTTGGTGGGCCCAGGCTGGATTCGAACCCGCCAGCTCAGGTGTACGTGGCTGGCGCCTTAGTCTGTTGAGCCACAGGCGCCGAGCCAGGGAGCTTTGCTTTTTAATAATCACCTTTCATTAGTGTTTTTGTATTTACTGTGTGGCTCAAGACAACTTTTATTCTTCCAATAAGAGAAGTGAGCAGAGAAAAGAAAAGGTTGGACACCCCTGAAGATGAAACAAGAATGTGTGTTTAGGGTGGTGCCTGTAGTTCAGGGTACCGGCCACATACACCGAGGCTGGCATGTTCAAATCTGGCTTAGACTAGCTAAAGTCAACAATGACAACTGCAACAAAAAAATAGCCAGGCGTAGTGGTGGGCACCTGAGGTCCCAGCTGCTTGGGAGGCTGAGGCAGGGAAATCGCTTAAGCCCAAGAGTTTGAGGTTGCTGTGAGCTGTGATGTCACTGCACTCTACTGAGGGCAACATAGTGAGACTCTGTCTCAAGAAAAAAAAAAGAATGTGCGTGTGTGTGTGTGTGTATATATATATTTCTTTTGTTTTTAAATCACCCCCCCCCGCCAATACTGAGAAGTCCTGGTAATATGGATGCCATTTTAACAACATGGATCTAGAAAGTTTGCAGTCATCTTGCTCCTCTTACAGACTAAAAGTCCAAAAAGACTAGCTTTTCTTTCTTCCCTCTGGAGAAAATCCAGAGGGAAACTCAAATGATTGTTTAGAAAAATAATTTCCTTTCTTTCTTCCCCCTGGAGAAAATCCAGAGGGAAACTCAAATGATTGTTTAGAAAAATAATTTCCTTGGGGGCTGCGCCTGTGGCTCAAAGGAGTAGGGCACCAGCCCTATATGCTGGAGTTGGCGGGTTTAATCCCAGCCCTGGCCAAAAACTGAAAAAAAAAAGAAAAATAATTTCCCCATAAGAAGAAATCTCATTATTAAGAACATTATTACCCTGGCAGAGATATGTGTTGATGGGTCAGTGAAACATGTGTAACCTTGGGGTAAGGTTCTGGCCTCCAGCCTGGAGATGTGAGCTTATTGCAAGGATGTGCTCCACGAAGAAGCTAAAAGAAGTTTATTTTGCCTGGTAGAACAAGTTTGCAGAAACTCAAGACTTGGGAGCCTAGATTCAAAATTGGACAGATAGTGCAGGCAAATTAATCTTCTGGCAAAAAATATCATTATCCCAAAGCTTTCTTTCTGCTTATCATGAAATGACCACTGAACACTCTGCAGAGGGAAATCTGGGTTCTGTCCCCTGGGGGTGTACAGTCCGCGACATGGCGTAGACAGCCTTGTCCGACTGTAGATCTCTCTCTCTTTCTGTCTCTGCTGGCAGAAGTTCCAGCATCTTTTTACTTGGCTTTATGGGGTACAGAAATCTTTTATAATGCAGCTTCCTAGTCATTTTGAGGGCCAGCAGTTCAGAAGCCTATTCAAACTACATCAGCATTTTGGGTGTCTGTGTATGTGTGTGTGTGTGTGGGGGGGTTACTTCATGTTTCTCTTTATATAAAGCATTTCCATATTCTTGTACTCATACAAATAGTAAACTTTCATGTACTACTTGAGTAATAAAAATGATCTTAAGTAAAACTGTATGGAATTTATAATAGATATTATCTTGCATTTCTGAAGATGTAGGAGTAAAGAACATTCTTTTAATAGCATTTTTTCTTTCTTTTTTTTTTTTTGAGACAAGGATCTCACTCTGTTGCCCAGGCTAGAATGCCATGGTGTCAGCGTAGCTCGCAGCAACCTCACACTCTTGGGTTCAAGTGATCCTATTGCTTCAATCTCAGGGGGCTAGGAATATAGGCATGAGCCACCACACTTGGTTTAGGAGTGTAATTTTGAAAGGTAATTTAGCAGTCTCTCCAGATTTTAAATCCACATACTTAGTGCTCTAACAATTCTTCTTTTAGTAATCAATCATTCAGAAGTAGCGTGTAAGATTCATACAGACTGAAGTTTACTAAAGAATTACCTGAAAGAGCAAAATACTGGAGATCACCTAACTACCCAGTGATGAGGCATGTCTGGATATAGGAGAATAGCTTTTGTCCAAATAAAGCATATTATGGAACAATATGTGTAGTTCTATTTTTGTAAGCACAGTGGTATATTTGTGTGTAAGCTTCTAAAACAATATGAAAGGTCACATTTTTAGTAGCTACTGTGTCAGACAGTGCTCTGAATACTTCATGGGTATTAATTTGCATCTTGACAGCCATCCAGTGAGGTAGGTATTAATATAATCCTTGTTTTGTAGATGAGGAAACTGAGACAGACCATGATAAAGTAGCTTATTCAAGGCCATTGAGCTGGGAGCAGCCAAGCTTCCAACACAGTCCTTCCAGCCTGAAACTTTACTCCCCACCACACACTGCTTCTCCAGCAGGTTTCACACTGTTAGGGATGGCTCTCTCTGCAAAGTAACATTTCCTTTTTCACTTTATGCTCATCACATCAACATTCATGTGTCATTTTTAACACATTAAGCATTGCTTTTGTGATTAAGAAATAAGCATTAAAAGTGCTATGTAGTCAGGCAGGGTGAACTTTGCTCAGGGGCCACAAAAGCATATAAAACATAGTCCTAGTGGAAGCCTGCAATTAGTTTGGAGGACAAGACATTTGCAGATTGTGCTGGTAACCTATGAGTTACAGCAATAGGTACTCCAGGGAGGGAACCTTCCTAGTATCTGGAGCAAGCAGAGACAACTTTATGGAAATATTAAAAGCTAAGCAGGACTTGAAGGAGTTAAAGAATTTTGATGGAACTGGGCACAGTGGCTCATGTCTGGAATTCTAGCACTCTGAGAGGCTGAGGTGGGTGGATTGCTTGAGCTCACTAGTTCAAAACCAGCCTAAGCAACAGCGAGACCCTGTCTCTAAAAAAAGGGCGTTGTGGCAGATGCCTGTAGTCCTAGCTACTCGGGAGGCTGAGGTAAGAGAATCACTGAAGCCCAGGAGTTGGAGGTTGTTGTGAGTTATGATGTCACAGCACTGTACGTATGGTGACAAAGTGAAACTCTGTGTCAAAAAAAAAAGAAGAAGAAATTTGATGCAACTGGGGAAGAGGTTGTTTCCAAATGGAAACACATGAAGGGGAAGATGAAGTGCTGAGTGCGTTAGAATGTTGAAAAAGGGAGCAGAGCTTCTGTCAGGGAAGCAGCAGGCTGCAAAGCTAGTCAAGGGGACTGTGAAAGCTGCAAAGGGTCTTATTTGCTATGCCAAGAATTCAGACTCTGTTCTCTAGGCAATGCAAAGAGTGTGCCAGGTGAAGACAAAGTACCTTCAAGAAGCCTTTGTGAGAAAGACAGACAAGTAAACAGCCAATTCCACTGTGGCGCAGTAACTAGGATGGGATGCACATGAACCTAAGCCTCTGGGAGCCTGTATTAGTATGGGCCTGGGAAAAGCCAAGGAAGGCTTCCTGGAAGAGGGGGTATCTAAACTAACAAGGGCCTAAATGGCAACATTGGGAGACAGTGGCACTAGAAAACAAATAATAATTCTAGAAAAACTGTTAAGTGGTAGTTCTCACTTGTGGGTGCACAATAGAATCATCAGGAGAAACATCAATTCCCAAGCCTCATTTTGATAAATTAATTAAAGAACTCTCGTGGGGGGAGGAATTAGTGCCTGGTGCTACCTCCACATAGTTCCATTAATCTGAAGGCGACACTATGTCCTCTCAAATAGGAACACTAGAAGTTCGAAGTGTAAAAGATGTTGTTTCACTTCAGAAGTGTTCTTCACACCCAACCCCTACCCACCACTTTCAGTCCTTAAGCACAGACCTCCAAGACAGAATTCATCAGGTAACTTGCTTTCCTGGAAACCATTATCTTATCAACAGAAGGAGACTAATGGAGATTAGCAAATTGATGATTTAAGGGTGGGAGGAATCTTATTTTTCTCGGAGGTAAAAGAAACTTTGTTTTTTTTCTTATTTCCTTAAAAAAAAAAAACTTTCAAAAATTTCGTCCAAACCAGAACTGATCAAAACCACAGGCTCACTTGAAGCTGTTGAAATTAGCAGATAAGAATTTCCAACTCACACAGGCCAGAGCCTTTTGAAAAGCTGCATCCCACACAGAGCCTTGAGCTCGTTGCCTCTGATCTTTCAACTGAAGAACTGTTCCATTTTCACCACAAAAATCTTTCCACAAACATTCAGTTCTGTGGGATTTAGTTGACCACAAGCTTAACTCCTCTAAGTCAATGGTTTATTGTGGCTGGTAAAACAGCTGACCCAACCTTAGTCTTTCCTGATAGAGGATTGAGTCCAGGTCACCATCCTACCCAGTCATGATGTCAGGAGCAGAAGGATCAGTTCTGGGAACACAGTGGGGTGCAGGGGACGCCGCCAGGATGGCGAGGGCTTAGGGAACAGGCGCAGAAGGAGCACTAGGACATACAGCTTATGGGCAGGTGCCCAAGAGATCAGAAACACTGTCGTCCTCTATTGTCCACCTAGCACAGAAGATGACAGACTTCACAGCCCAGCAGTGGAAACCATCTCAGGACAGAGTGTTCAGGTGGAGCTGGAGCGAGTGCTCCCGCTGTGGGAGCAAGGCTGAAGGGTATTCCCCTATGCCCAGCCTCGAGTCTCCTGGCTCCCTTCCTGCAGCTGAGTGCTCCCCTCTGAATGCTAAAGTTTCTGTGGTTGAAACCCTGCTTAGCACCTCTCCTCCCTGACCACGCACGTCCTGCAGGGTGACTTTTGCTGGGGGCCTCACGGAGCCCCATCTCTGGGTCTTACTGCATTTAATGATGAAATAAATACTCAGGTGTGAAGAAAGTAATGCAGGACAGAAAAGAAAATGCCCCTTGTCCTGCTAACAGAGCTGTTCCTTGGCCAAGGCCTGTGAATACTGAAGAGGGAAGCGAGTGGACATGTTCCATCCCCGTCTCACTGAGCTGGCACTACCCACGGCACTGTTCCCCTGGATACTGTGATCACTCCTGGACGGCAGGAATCTCGTCTTCTTTATTTTTGTATCCTCAGCTTCTAGAAAAGCACCTGCACATCAAGAGCCTCGACAAATGCTTACCGAACGAGGTCGTCTGTAATAGAAGCATCGACATTTTCTGAAATAGCTAAACTTAAATGATTTTGTTTAGACCTCACCCAAACCCACGTCCACACACACATCCCTACATACCTACATACATTTGCCTCCCCAGATTTCCTTTCTGTGTGATAAAAGAAAGCCAGGAGATTGCTTTACCCCGTAAAGGGGTTCTTCCCCTTGTATCCTACAACCTCCCTCTCTAGACAGGCATGGCTTGGCTTCCTGTCGCACGTTTGTGAACAGCCCTATAGAGAAAATGAGGCAGGACCAGCCTTCTGGCTTCAGATGAACTGGGCTGAAGCTTCTGCCTGGCTACCTTGTGTCTAGGCTGCCCAGAAGTGCGTCTGAGTGGTCAGGACTGAGACTCGGTCTCCAGTTTTGGTTAGTAGGAAAGGCTCTGTTCACAGTGTGTGAGCAGTGTGTGGAATTTGCTGCCCCGTGGAATGCGGGGTGCCACACACTGAGGCCGAGCTTCTCGGGAAGACCGCGCAGTTGTATAACCAATGATAATATTTAGAAGTATGCAGCTGTGATAAGGTAATCGAATTCCATGCTGCAGGGCAGAAACCCAACCCCTCCAGTAATGAGGAAGGAATTCTGTCCGGCTCCCACGTTGTTACTGGATTAACTTTACGGTTTCTTTAATTTAGCTTAATAGGAAAGCCGTCATTGCAAGGATCACAGACAAATGAGGCTCATGGAGTCTGGAGCCTTAGTTACGAGTCCTTGAACCGAAGCTCGCTCTTCTTCCTCTAGAATTTTCGTATCTACAGTACAAACCATCAGAAAACAGCCTTTGCTGCTGTTCTTACTGCCAGCAACAATCACTAATTGAGCACATAATACGGAGAATATGCCAGGCATGAATTCTCACAACGACCCCATGACACTGGTATTGTATCACCGCTGTTCTACAGAGAATGAAAGGAAAGCCTAAAGAAATTTCCCCCAACCTAGATGTATTGTTTTTTCCATCCACGTGTGTGTATGTTTAGGGATGGGAAATCTTTTTTCTTGTCCATAAGCACCCAAACTATTCAAACAGGCCTGAGTTATACACTAGAGCCATGGCAAGAATAGTTAGATATTAAATTATTCTTAAGTGATTCTGGCTTTCAGTTTTTACCAGCCCTCCGCAAGCTGTTCACACGCTAGAACGACCTAGCTCAGTTTTTGCCCTCATGTGTTAGATGAGACGGCAAAGTTTCACTCACTCTTCTATTTCATAATCCTCCCTCCAGTATGCCCTGCTGCAACCCCAGACGCTGCTCTTTTTCTGTTGCTGTTGACACTCCTCTGGCCTCTTCAGGACGAGACGCCCAAGCCCACAGAGACTGCCAAAGTTACGCCTCTCCTTTCAGAAAGCGGTGGTGAAACCAAAGATCCCTCTGAGGTAAGTGATTGAGGGGCATGGCACACTTACAATGGGGAAAGAAGAAAGCACTTGTTTTCTGAGAAGATTCAGAAGTGAGGCAGAGGCGACAGTTAACGTCTCTTCAGCACAAGATACGACGTTTAAAGATTATCCAGTGAATTTAATCTGCCCCAGCCAAACCAACTCATATTTCTGGCATGAATGATGTAGTTTGGCTGCCTATGCTGACCAAATCAATAGAAATTGGTGCCAACCCCTCTCCCCCATTTGAGTGTGTGGTGTGTTGGCATAGACATATTGTTCTTACCAAAAAAAAAAAAAGGTACTTGAGTACAGACAGATTCAGCCATTAGGCTTTCTCCTAGCTTCTCTGGGGCAGCTTTCGGAATGCTGCACACGAGGGATGTTTGGAAAGATTGGCATTTCAAATCCAGGAAACGGAGAACATCGTAAGTCACTAACAGATGTTTCAAGTACAAAAATCTAACTTAGATTGCTCAGAGTTTAAATGTGATTTTAGTGCAATTAAATGTATAGCATGTTTCCTAGTATGAACTAAAACAAAATCTTAAGCCCCACTCCACCCAGGGGTGACTGGCGGGACTCCCCTCTTAGCCAAGAGGATCCCCTAAAATGAGCTGCTGGCTATGAGAAAGATCCAACATGCCTCATCATACCCCCACCCTTCTTAGAGATGTCCGTCTGGACTCATTAACAGGCCTGAGGCTATGTAAGACCTACCTGCAGGGCCTCAGTACACATAACCAGACCAGCTGAGTCTGGGCATATGTCTTGTACTTAGTCTCTGGTTAACAGACCCTTTATCTTAAGCATACCTTGTCACCGACTCCTGGTATTTGAGACAAAGCCTAACTCTTTCAGCCAATTGTTAGCTAAAGAATCAAAGAATCTTTAAATCCACCTATAACCTGTAAGTATCCGCCCTGTCCCCCCACTCCGCTTTGAAACGTACCACCTTTTGGGGCCAAACCAAAGTATGCCTTCTATGTACTGATTTATAATTTGTACCTGTAATTCCCATCTCTTTAACATGAACAAAACCAAACTGTAACCCCATCTCCTCAAGTTCATTTGCTCAGGACTTCGTGGGTGTGGCTCTGGGTCATGGTCCTCAAATTTGGCACAGAATAAACCTCTTTAAATTTTTTTACGGAGTACGACTTCTTTTCTGTATACACTAGAATCTTCCCAAACAAAATGCATAGTCCAAGAAATGTAGTAATTCTGGGAAAGGGATCCCCAAACCTTAGATAGTCCCTTGGCATAAGTGGGGCCATTTTAGTGAGGCAACCATTTAGAGACACTGGGTCAAGAATTAAGCCAAAGGCCAAACTGCAAAATTTTGCCAAAGCTGGAGGTGCAGAAGTCAACCACAGGATGATGGTTAAAGCCCCACATCTCCAAGTTATTGCAGGGCAATTGACCCTGGAATGTGCGGAGTGTGGACTTTCCACCCAGTCTAACAGCCCCTCTGTGGGACATGGCTACCCTCACCCGCATTCTTGCTATATCCATAAGCTTAATAAAGATGCCTGAAACCGGGAGGGGACTGGGGTGATTTTGATTCAGACCCCACTTCTGTTCTTTACCCTAATAAACTCCCTTTGTCTCTGGGGTGGTCTCCTGCTTTTTCTGGAACTATCACTCCATTTCTATCCTGTACCCAGCACCTTTTTTTTTTTTTTTTTTTTTTTTTTTGAGACAGAGTCCCACTTACTCACCCTTGGTATAGTGCCGTGGCATCTTAGCTCACAGCAGCCTCAAACTCTTGAGTTCAAGTGATTCTCTTGCCTTAGCCTCCCAAGTAGCTGGGACTACAGGTACCCACCATAATGTCTGGCTATATTTTAGAGACTGGGGTCTCGCTCTGGCTCAGGCTGATCTTGAACCTGAGAGCTCAGGCGATTCACCCACCTCGGCCTCCCAAGTGCTGGGATTACAGGTGTGAGCCACCGTGCCCAGCCCTGTACCCAGCATCTTTTAATGGTGGTGAAAACCCTGGAAGGAGTCAGAGAGACCAGTCCTGGGATTACCCAAACCCTTGCCACAGCCCTCTAACTACCACCAACCCTGCACACTAAAATCACTAGCTCTAACTCAGTGAGTGAAGGAAAGGGCTTTTCGGGAAGTTTCATTTGTCTGTCTGTCTTCTGGGCTGCAAAGCCTAGCTGGGTCGAGACTTCCCCAGGGATCTGGGACACTGGTCCTTAGTGCACCCTCCCCCATCCATCAGGGGAGCCCGAGGGACCTTGGGGACACCTGCCTGCCTGCTGGTGAGCCTCCCTCCTACTCATCCTCTCTCTCCTACTAGCCATGGGTAATTGCCTTTCTGCCTGCCTTCAGACTTGCCACCGGACTGTCTCCTCAAGAACCTGACTACCCAAGACTTAAAGGGGAAAATCGAACCAAAGTGGCTGATCTGTGATACTGCCTGTCCCCAGTGTAAACTAGGTAATGGGAGCCAATGGCCTGAAGATGGCTTTGGATTTGAATATTCTTTGGGATAGGTTCATAACCCACAATAGCAAGTGGTCTAAGTCCCTACATTCAAGCTTTCTTCTCCTTCAGAGTCGCCCCTCCCTGTCAAAATTGCACTACTTTTCAAATTCTTCTCAATGGGCGACTGTCACCCATACCCGTTACCTCTGACCCTGAATTTGATCTCACTGACCACTCTGCAGTCCCTTCTTTTGTGTCCACACCTCCCAAACCTTCCGCCCCCACTCTGCCCCCAGCTTCTACTCCCCCACCTTCCCCATCTGGCCCCTTTTCTTCTCTGCACACCTGCTACAGGCCCCCGAGGCCATTCTGCCACTACACAAAGCTGCAGGAACTGAGGCCATTGTTAGGGTCCAGCTTGCTTTTAATTTAGGAGATCTGTCCAGGATTCCCAAACACCTTAGATCCTTTTCAGTTGACCCTACCCAATTCACAAAGGAATTCCCATTTGACCCAGTCCTATGACCTCTCATGGCTGGACATTTACACAGCACTTTCATCTGCCACTAGTCCTGAAGAAAAGACTGGCATTTGGGCTGCAGACACAGCTTTCAAAGACATCTCACATACCCAAGACCCAAATAGCCAGCCCTCAGAGTGAGGACAGTACCCTCCCCAGACCCTAAGTGGAACTCTTAGGAAAACTCCCCTGATCTTTCGACAAGGGCTCATTTTATAACCTGTTTATTAGAGGGAATAAAAAAGGCTGCCATTAAGGCAGTCAACTATGAGAAAATCAAAGAGGTAACCCAGCAAGCTGATGAAAACCCAGCCACCTTTTTAAGTAGGCTGACCTTAATAAAATGTACCACCTTTGACCCTGAGTCTGAGGCTGGAAGGCTATATGTAAATACACATTTTATTTTTAATCAACTTCAGACATAAGAAAAAAGCCCCCCAAACTCAAAGGGGGCCCCAGAACCCCCAGAAAAAAATTAGTAGTTAAATTAGCTGTCAAAGTTTGTAATAATAGGGAGGAGAAAGTCACAGAAATACCAGATGTTGGCCTCCACCTTTCAAGGGCAGAGAGGAGACCCCACAAGTTAACTTAAAAACCCCACTGTTCTTCAGGTCCCTGCTGCAAGTGTGGCAAAGAGGGCCACAGGGTTCCAGGAAGGATGAGTGCCCTGGGCTAGAGGACCAGCAGTCACCCCTTCCAAGGCAGTGACCAAGCCGGGATTCGCTCTAACTGAAATTCTGGGGCCGACAACTGATGACTGAAGGGGCCTGGGTTCTCAGGCCCCCGCCATTACCATCTCACTCACAGAACCCCGGGGCTGTCTTCTGGTGGCAGGTCAGTTGAGTTTCCCTCCTCCTGGCTATGGAGGCCCATTCTCAGTACTGCCTGACTTCTCAGGGCTATTATTCCCCTCCTTGATCTCTGTAATTGGGGTAGATGGGATCCCATCTTCCCTACCTAAGACCCCACCTCTAACCTGTCATTCAGAACATCTGACCTTCTCTTCCGTTCCCTCCTGGTCATTCCGAGGTGCTCCACTCCCTACTTGGCCAAGATTTATTGCCATAACTCCAAGCCACTTTCATCTTATACCCTTCACCCAGGTCATCCAGTATCTCTCCACTCTCTACATCTATAACTTTCCTCTGACACCCCTCCTACGGCCCCCCAAACATCTGTCCCAAAGGCCTTACTTCAGGTCTGTGTTAAGGTTTGGGACACTTGTACTCCTTCCACTGCCTCCCATCATCAGCCCATTACTGTCATTCTAACTAACCCTTTGCTTCTCCTCAACCAACCTCAATATCCCCCTCAAACCTCAAGCTATAAAGGGACTCCAACCAATCACTAACAGTTTGCTAGACAACCACCTTCTTTGACTTCCCTTTTCCCTGTGCAACACCCCTATCTTAGGGGTCCTCAAACCCGATGGCTCCTTCAGACTAGTCCAAGATCTGCGGGCAGTCAACAAAGCCACTGTGCCCATAACTCCTCTGTCCCAAACCCCTAAGCTCTCCTCTCCATCATTCCTCCTTCTACCACACACTTTAGAGTCCTGGACTTACTTAAAAGATGCTCTTTTCACTATTCCTCTTCACTCTAACTCCCAAGACCTATTTGCCTGTTTACATGGACGGGCCTAGACACCCAACTAGCTCAACAACTGACCTGCACAGTCCCTCCTCCCTAGGGATTTCAGTCAAGCCTTAGCCTCAGATCTCTAAACATTTAAGCCTGTGATCTACTGTCACCCAATATGTTGATGACTTACTCCTTTGCAGCTCTTCCCTCACAGCTCTGTCTCTGACACCATCTCTCTCTTAAACTACCATGGGAACTTAGGCTATTCAAAAGCCAGGTCACCTACCTCGGTATTTCCCTTATCTCTTCCACCCAGGGTTAACTCCTGAAAGAAAAAGACTTATTGCTACTTTACCCCTTCCCACCTCTTAAACAGTCTCCTATCCTTCGTCAGGTTGGCTAATTTCTTCTGTCTGTGGATTCCCGATTTCTGCATTTTAGCTAAGCCACTAAACTAGGCAGCCACTGGGACCCTAATGAACCTCTACCTTCAAAGTCCTCCCAGTGTTGATCCTTTATGAAGCTCAAGCGGGCCCTGATTCAAGCCTTATTCATTTTCCTTCCCCATCCCTCCGAGCCTTCTTCCTGTGTGTTGATGGTCATCAGGGATTCGTGGCACACACTCAAACCAAAGGACCCAACCATCTTCCCATAACATACTTTTCCAAACAACTGGACAAAATAATTCAAGGCTGGCCCTCTTGCCTCTCTGCACTTTAGTGGCAGCTTCAGTCTTAGTCCAGAAAATTTTCAAATTCACTCTCATCTAGTCCCTTCACGTCTACACTCCACATCCCTTTGGGGCTTATTAATGCACCAAGCAGCAATGATCATTTCATCAGCCCACTAACAAGCCTTCCATGCCACCCTTCTAGGGAACCCAAATGTCTCTCTATATCGGTGTCCTTCTTTAAAACCAGCCACTCCTCTGCCCCTCCCTGGCCCACTGCCTACCTCCTCACCATGGGAGTGTGCACACATTCTTTCTCCTTTCTTACATCCCTTCCCTAACTGTCAAGACACTCATTCCATCAGCAACCACACGGTTCATAGACAGCAGCTCCTCCCTCTAGAGCTGGGTAAGTGGTTGTCTCCCTTACAGCTGTTCCTGAGTCGGACCCCTCACCTAGGGAACCTTATCACAACAGGCTGAACGTATCTCACCTTAACATTGACATGGTGACAGGATATCAACATATATACAGACTCCAAATATGCTCTTCACATCCTTCATTTTCATATACCTCTATGGAAGGAACAAGGATTCCTTACCACCCAGGAATCCCCTGTCCTCAATAAAAGCCTTATTTTCAAATTGCTAGAAGCCATTGCTTTCCCCACCAATATAGCTATCCTACATTGCAGGGGACATCAGAGAGTCACTCAGATATTTCCAAAAGCAACTGCAAAGCTGATGCTGAAGGTGAATCTCAGGCCTCCTTTACCTTTTCCCAAACTATCTTGGCCCTTCCGCCCAGTCTAACCCCACAATACACCCTCCAAGAGAACTTAAAGGAGAGGGGAGCAACCCTCCATAGAGGTTGTTATGTTCTAAAAAATAAAATTATACTTCCTCAACCATCAGTCATTTCCATTTTAATGTCTCCATAACCAAATTCATATTGGATCCCAACCTCTAATCTGTTTTTTATTAAGTCAATTCATATATTACCCAGCTCTCTTTCAGGACCTAGCCAGAATCACTACTTCTTGTATGGCCTGTTCATAGACTAGTCCCCAAACCTCCCTCAAAACCGCCAGCACACATCCTCACAAACTCCATAGGGACACTCCTGGACAAAATTGGCCACTTGATTTTACATACATGCCCCCAGTCAAATGCCAAAAATTATCTCCTTATATTTGTAGACATGTTTACAGGATCGGTAGAAGACTTCCCTTTATCTCACAAAAAGGTGGAGACTGCCATTCAAGCCCTTCTTGATGAAATAATCCCTCTTTTCAGTCTCCCCACCATGCTCCAGTCAAATAATGGCCCCTCGTTCACTTCCCAAATAATACAAGGAGTCTGGCAGGGGTGGAGGGCCTTGGGGTACAATGGAAATTGCATTCATCCTACTAATGCCAAGCCTCAGGAAAAGTAGAAAAAAATGAATACTTTCATTAAGACACACCTCACTCCCCTCATGATGGAAACAGTAAACCTGGATAGCCCTCCTCCCCATCACCTTAATGCAGTTAAGCATTAGCCCAAGAAAACCCTACTCTTTCAGCCCCTTTGAACCGATGTGTGAAAGGGCCATTCATCCTGGAAAACTTTCCTCTACTCCCCCCCTTGGGGAACTACCTCCCTAACCTTGCCTCTATTACAGTCTCCTTGACACAAATAGCTGATACTATTTCCTAAACCTACTTCCTTCTTTAAAGAGGTCCCCCTCCATCCGGGCAACTAGGTATCTCAAACCGCTTTAACCTACATCCCTATGCCCAACATGGGATGGCTTCTTCCTAGTCCTCCCCACTGTGCCCATGGCAGCTAGACTAGGAGGCATTACCTCATGGATACATTTTTCCAGACTTAAAAAGGCACCAGAAGAGGCCACCAGTCAAGTGTGGAAATCTACCATTCCCTTTCGAACTCATGTTTGCTTGTCCAGAATTTCAGAAGAGGAAGAGGTTAATCTTGATGAGCCCCTGAACCGTGAGCCATGAGTCAATCTGACTGACCTCTCATGCTCACTCTGGGACAACTATATGATCAAATCCTATTATAATCCTCTCTAACACCCCTGTAACTGTTGAAGATCTTCTCACCCTCCTCTGGGACCTTTGCCTCCAGGAAGACTTCTGACTTCTCATGGCAAGAACTCACTCTTTGGCTAGCACTTTCTTCTCCCTAATCCTATTACCCCCTATAATCCCTTTAAACTCTCCAAACTTTACCCCTAGATACCTGCTGATTACTAGCGACCTCATGCAAAAGCTACTAAACCAGACTTCATCACCCTTATCTCCCCAGTGCTAGATTTGTCTTTCCCTTTCCCCTGATAAGTATGCTGCCATTCCAGCCCCAGCCAACATTTGGAACACCTCCAGAGTGTACTTAACATACCACAAGGAAAAGGGCACTGCCTTCTCCAGCCGAGCTGACACCCTCCTTGGAGATTACCCCACAGCTTTAGCCAGTGGAGCCACCAAGCTTTTCCAGTCTTTGTCAGAAAACATCCACTCACTCCCTTACACCCCAACTCCCATTTCTGGACCAATATCATCAACCTGAGACCTGCTTACTCCAGCCCCCCCCCCTATTTTTTAAATTTTGTTTTTTTATTAAATCACAGCTGCGTACATTAGTGCAATCAAGGGGTACAATGTACTGGTTTCATATACAATCTGAAATGTTTTCATCAAACTGTTTAAGATAGACTTCATGGCATTTTCTTTTCTTTCTTTTTTTTTTCTTCCCAGTGGTAAGACAGAATTTATTTACAGAAAAGAATACAGAAAACACTAAAGCTCCTGGTAGAGAGAGAGAACTCAAGTGGGGACAGAAAAGCTCTCTCCGTTTCTCTCCCGGTCTTTCCCCGTCTCCCCCTTTAGGCTTTTGGTTTCGGGGTATATATAGGTGTATGGGTTCCTTGGCCAGGAAACGAATGAACACAGTCCCTTCCACCGGGGCAAGGTGAATGAATGTATCAATGAATGGACACAGTCCATTCATGGAATTGAGGCCTAGGAAATTCACATAAAATTGACCTAGGCATAGGAAATGGAGGTTCCACATTTAGTCCTAAGTGTAAAGTGAAGGAGACACCAAGGCACAGGTGTCTCCTCGGCAGTTGTCCGGCCTTTTGGGCTATTGAAGCCTTCGGTGGGGGTTGGAGGTCCCCCTCCTTGCCTGTCATCCAGCCCGCTGGTTCTTCAGCTGTCCAGCCCCCTTTTGTATGACCGCACAGGCTCTGGATCCTTCCTGGGCACCAGACCTCTGTAACTTCACTGTCAACACCTTTCCCCCAACACTGTGACGCTCAGCGAGTAAACTCAGGTTAATGGACTATTGCTCCAACCTATCTTCTTCTCTGGGGCACCTCAACTCCATAATGCTCCCCCCCACCTCTTGCCCTGGACCCAACTCCCACAAATGCTTTCCTTGGATTCATAGTCTCAGGTGCCCTTCGAACCAATGGGCCAGTCTCCCCTCCCCTTGGGGGAGCACTTACTGGTTCCTTTTGTTCTGGAGTAATGAACTCAGATAAAAATGAGGACCTTGTAACCTCCCTCACCTCTTTTCTTTCCATTTTAGTTCCTGTTTAAAGCAAGTGGCTTATTTTTTGTCTGTGGAAACAAAGCATATTCCTGCTTACCTACCAACTGGATGCTTATCCACTTGTGCCCTTGCTTATCTGTCCCCTAATAGAAATCTTACACCTACCGACCAGGCTCTACCAGTACCAATGAAAGAGTGAACCAGACCCAAAGGACCTCCATCTTAATCCCACTCCTTACTGAGCTAGGGATAGCTAGGGGTATCAGGACAGGACTTGGGGACTGGGGATCCTCCTGACACTTCTTCCATACATTGTCCCAGGACCTACAGGAAAGCCTGTAAGAAATATCCCAGAGCCTTTTAAACAGCAGAATCAAGTAGATTCCTTGGCAGCCATTACCCCCCGAAACAGGCACAGCTTAGATTTACTCACAGCAGAAAAAGGGGGCCTTATTCCTAGATAAAGAATGATGCTTTTATGTCAACCAGTTGGGACTCGTCCTGAGATGCTGCTAAGAAACTAACTGAATAGGCCACCAAGCTTCAAAAACAGAGAAGGCAGCTGACACTCCTGGTTTGACTCACAAGCTAGCTCCCCTGGGTCTTCCCCTCCTTACCCCTTTAATCTTTCTATTACTTTGTGTCTCCCTAGGACCACTTCTCATCTGAACAGCACCTCAGTTTATTCAAAATATGGTCCTTAGATGAACCCAACAAGTCACTCAAATTCTTCTTCTTCAAGAAGCTGGGCCAGGCCAACACCACCACCCTCATTCCCCTTGAAAGATCAGCACCCGCCACCAGTAGGAAGCAGTTCCATAAGATCACAGCACCCCTATTCCTTAAATAAAAAGCAGGGAGTTGTGGGAAAGAAATCCTCAAACCTTAGGTACCTCGTTAGCCTAAGCATGGCCATTTCAGTGAGGCAGCCATTTAGAGATATGGGGCCAAGAATTAAGCCAGTGACCAAACTGCAAAGCAATAATAAAGATGGTGGTCACTGCAGAACGATGGTTAAAGCCCCACATCTCTGGTATATTGCAGGGCAATTGCTCCTGGAATGTGCAGAGTGCAGAACTTTCCACTCTAGCTAGTAGCCCCTCAGCAAGAGGTAGTCCCTCCCGCGGCTACCTTGACATTCTTGCTACATCCGTAAACTTGAGAAAGACACTTAAAAACTAGCGGGGCGAGGGGGGGGGAGGGTTGGCTGACTTTGGTTCACTTCTGTTCTTTCCCCTAATAAACTCTCTTTGCCCCAGGCTGACCTCCTCTCCTTTCTGTAAACTACCACCCCATTTCAATCCTGTCCCCCAAACTAATGGTTACATGCATTTTAGTTTCTGTCTGCACAAACTCTGAGCCATCTGGATTTAAGTCTATAATGCATTTTCCCACTGAAAAATATCTTTCCATGGGAGCATGAACTCAAAGTTCTTAGCTTGATGCTCCTGTCGGATGCAGAAGAGACCAGGAGACTACTACACAAGGTGGTTCTACTCAGAAAAATGGGGAGGAGAGGCGTTCCCCAATAGCTATTTGTTCCCTCAGTGGTCAATGCGGCATTCAGTCGCTAATTCCCCCATGTTAAGCTTTGACACAGGACTGTCAATTGTTGACAGATACGAAGATTGCCTGATGGGTGCACAAGTTCAGCAGTACACTTCTCATCATTTACAGCACAGACATTCAAACATAAGTTCCAGTACTAGCAGCCCAAGGGTGAAATGGGCCTGCATATGTGCTGTGTTTGGCTTGCAGTGTTTCATTTTGTAAACGGTATCAAACAATCTGAAGGTTCTTACAAAAAATTTGGATTTCTAGATTCTCTAGAAAAGTGGAAAGATTTGGACCTTGTTGACATATGGCAACAATTGGTGGTCCCAGTAGTCTCTTTGCCTCCCTTTTGTCTATGTTACTTTGCCATTGGGGTCACTCTCTGCTTATCATCACACAAGACCTCGTTGTTTCTCTTGTAGAAGAGAAATATTCTCTGTATCTATGACCCTATCAAAGTAGAACAAACAAAAAGTAGCTGGAAAGGGCAGTGCCATTACCCACTTGGCCATTGGAGGCATCTGAGATTGCCTTACTCTTCTAAAGGGAGGAAACATATTCTCCAGTAACACCCCCATGACATGCAGGAAAGTCCTAGGGGTCTGTGTAGATTGTAAAATTTCCCTTTCCTCCTTCTCACTGTCTCATACATCCCCCTTTGGTTTAGAAGGATTGTACTCAAAACTATGAAGGAGATTCTTATTGAATCAATCATTTATTCCATTTGATCCTAAATATCTAAATCACTGCATAGTATGGAAATCAGTCCTTTCAGACTAACACTTTAGGAAGAACTTTGGCAAACTAAATTATGCCCCTCAGGCTCTGTCTTAACACAGTTCTGGATAAGAGTTAAAACTGTTAATGGTCCAACTTGGCAGCACTCCCAACTTGCAATTAGGTTACATTTTAAAAATTCATTTTATATTGGTTGTTTGCAGCTCATAATTCCTTTCTCTTTAACAACAATGTTATAAATGTTGATAATTTTTTCGATATTTGACAAAAATATTTCCTTTAACCACGCAAAGGGATTGCATCATCGTACTTTTTTCCTGCAAAATTACTCAACCAAAGCTCTTATTCTTTCAACAAAGTTGATTATTAAGTAATAAAAGCACCAGGAAATACCACTTCAAGGTAACTGTCAATTGGTTCTGCTACTAAGGGGAAGTAACACTTCTCTGACAGTATGTATAAGGGCTTTTCTCTTTTAAAGAATAACACAGCAGATTTTTAGCATAATTATGAGAAAGCAGAAACCTCTAAACAGTGTAAAGGAAACCAGGACGTTCAGTTTGTATACAGGAAAACTGCAGGCACTCCGTCCAAAGGCCCTGCTAGTGAGCAAGGTGCAGAGACCTACTGTTCTACTACAGAAAATGTCAGAACTGGATTCTGTCCCGTAAGTGCTTTCTGCAAAAACTTTGATCCTCGGAAAATGGCAACACACGGGTAATAAAGTGGGAATGTGCGCTCATGTAAGCATTTAATATAGCTTTTGTGATAAGAATTGTGGCTGCTATGATTACCCCTAGTCAGCAATGGACCAGCCTAGTTTCACAAACAAGTACCCCAGATCAACCCCATTACTATTTTATGGGCAATTCATCCTCCAGTGAAAACTGCTGTACATGCAATCACTTGATTTAGGCCCTGGACAAGTGGAGGCCAGCAGAGACCTGGAAGGCATTGAGGAAAAATCTGACATAGTTGCTGTCCAAGGAATAGGCAGTCCTCCGAGGCATGTACTAGTTGGAATGTTGCCCCATGCGTTGAGTTGTACTATGAGGTTCTCATTACACAGAGATCTTGAAAGGAGAATATAAATATCCTTGAGACTCCCTGGGAGGGAGAAAGATGCTCAGAGCCTGCTCTTTTAGAGGCAGAGTGGCCTGCCTACAGCGGAGACAGTGCCCCAACAGTGGAAAAGAGAACAGGGTCAGTAATACCTGAGTTCTGGGCTTTGCTACAAACCTAGAAACCATCCTGCTGGGGCAGTGTCTATGCAAATTCCTTTTCCAAATCAGAGATGTGCTGTGGGAAAGAGAATAGTGGGCAGGAAGGAATGTACTGTAATATTTTTGTGTAACTTCTCAGCTCCATCTATATTCACCAATCACATATGCAAATGACTCTTTAATCTTTTCCCATGCAGGAATAAATTCTTATCTCGCTCTCACAGAAAATAGAATCCTATCCTGAAAAGCTTCCACTTGTTAAAAATCCAAGTGTCAACTGATAAAATATTCAGATGGGGGAATCTCCCACTCCCTCCCCTTTCTCCCACCAGCATAAAAGGTAATGGGGATGGGGGGCAACTAGAGAAGGAAATGAAATCATGCGGGTACACCAGGAAAAGACACAGTGTTGGTGGCAGCAGAGTTGGTGAATGTGTTGTGGGCATTACCTCTTGATGAGGCTTCCAAGAAGGCTCCCGCTCAAGTCCTGGTGGCTCTGAGAACAAGCATTCTTGCATCAATAGCTAATAGGCTGTCCAACCAGATGTTATCTGGGTGGGATAAGAGGGTGAGAAAACAGACCTGTTGTACGCTGTTGTCAACTACATCACTGTGGTCAGAGAAGACTGATCGTGTGGTGTTTAGCAGGGCACCTCGTTCGTGGTGAGGCAGACCAGATTAGGTGGCTGTTTAAATCCATTTCCTCTTGTGATTGGTAAAATACGAGAGTTATAATCATTCATGCATTACTAAAGCCTCCTTTCCATCATTTTGAAGGGACTTTTTTTTTTTTCTAGAACAGAGCATGCATCCAGCAGAAACCTAAAGCATTTGTTTTTCTAAGCGATCTCTTGCAAGAAGCACACTTTAAAATAAAAACACAACTGTGTATGGTACCTGTGACAAGACTGGAGATGATAAGTGGTAAGACCAGCATCTGTAACATCCTCATCAGAAGTTCTCCAGGGAAGGCGAAGTACTTGACTTCCCGGTAGCTCATTTTGTATGGTCGAAGGGTAAATCCAAGGATTGTACCTGAAGGTAAGAAAAGAAAAAGAAAGAAAAAAATTGAGTCTTTTGAAACTGAAACAACAGTCCTAGAAAAACGAGCAGGTATTTGGTTGCTGGTTGTATTTATTCAAGCAGCAGATAGGGAGCAAGGGGCGCATCTATCTTTGCAGTCATTATCTGAAAGGGTCTGGCTGAATCCAGGGTTTCAAGTAGATCTTATAGGAAAAAAAGTTTCTGGCTTGAGCCAATGAAAAATTCCTTTGTCTAATTTGAATGCTGTGGAACCCATTTTGACATGGCTCAGTACAGTTACAAAGATTGGGGCATAATTAGGAAACAAATTGTACATTCATGAACAAGGTGATATGGGAAAAAAAGGCCTTACTGTAATGAGGTTCTATTATGACAGTAGATGTTGGAATTGCTAGCACAACCACTTATAAAGGGTAACATGATTTTTTTCCTAATTAAAAAATCCTCATGTTCAAGTTGTTAATCTATTTCCATCATCTTCCTGTCTGCACACCGTATTTTCTCCCTCTGTCTACTTGGTCTTGACATTGCCGTGGCAACTGTGCTATACAGACTTGTTAGCTGCTGGCAAGAGAAGCCTCCGAAATGAGCAGTGACTTTTCTCCCAAATTTTTCCCTGAAAACTTGGGGGAAATTAGGGGAAAGAGAAAACAATTCCTCCTTAATGTTCTTTCTGCTCCTGGAACTTTAAAATATTTTAGAATGACAGCTTTACATGTAAATCAAATTATACATAATACCTTTTGTAATGTTCAGAAATAAATAGTCACTGGCATTATGAAAGGTATAAATTTACTCTTCTCTCCTTTCCTCAATTTACTTTTCTTCCCAAAGAAAATTTCTTTATTTCAATTTGTAAATACTTTCAATTTTTTTGCTAAACTATTATTACTAAAACATGTGATTTCATTTTTTTTAAGAGGTCCATATAGGTTATACAGAAGAGAAAATGCCCAGTCCTAAGTTAACTAGAAGCTAGAGGTTGCCGGTGGAAGTGTGGGTGGGGGAGGAGGGAAGAATACTAGGAAAGCAGAGTTTTTCCAGAAGAGGCAAGCAATGGTTTACAGAACGCAAACTATCTTAGGAAATGGGACACAAAGTTCACTTCAATCATCACTGCAACTCCAATTTCAATTCTTAGGTCTTAGCAACCATGATATATCCACTCTTTGACACTATTCTGGGCTACTCTAATAATAGTCTGAATCTATGTGACTAGAACATCCTGTTGACCCAGTTCTCAGGACTTCAGGAAAGTAGAGTAGAACCTCTGAAAGTTGACCACCTAAGGGAATGTAACAAACTGGTCAACATACAGTGGTGGACAACATAAGGAACCAGGCCCACTGTATTGATCCGTACCTGTGGAGTGTTACGTCAACTTAAAGAGGTACCAATGTAGGGAGGGGGTCAACTATGGAGGTTCTACTGTATTTATTCTTTTTTTTTTTTTCTGGTGTGATGGTAATATATTTAAGAGAGAAAATTTGTTTTGGAAAATGTATGAAAGTGGGGGCAAAGGCCTGCCCATATTGGTTCTACCACTTAAATAAACAGCAAGTAGCTAATGCCTACTGAGCTCTCCATACATGCCAGACATCGTTGTCAGGCTTTACTTGTGTTAGCAAAATTAGTCCTCCCAGCAACCAACGGAGGTTGGTACTATTTCACCAGTAATTTAGTGATGGAGAAACCTAATCATAGTAAAATTAAAACTTGCCCAAAGTCAAACATACTCAAGTGGCAGAACCAGGATTTAAACCCAGGTGGTTTGGACTCAGATCCCATGCTCTTAACCACTTTTATGTATTTCACACCTCTCCTGTACAGCAAAGTGCTTCAGGGAGTTTCTGGAATGCTCCAACACATAGTTGCACATATATGGAAGTCACAGGGAGTATGACTGTGTATGATCCCTCTAAGTATTACTTTTAGGTCTCATGACACCAGATTCAATGATTATATCAGTATTTATTTATTCTCCCTCAGTTTTCAAACACTTACGTTGTTTAGCATTTTTCACTTTTATAAAGAACACCATGATGAGTACGTGAAGGCTCCTTTACCATCTAGAAATTTTTTGTTTTTTGGGACAGAGTCTGACTCTGTTGCCCAGGCTAGAGTGCTATGGTGTCATCCTAGCTCACAGCAACCTCAAACTCCTGGGTTCAAGTGATCCTCCTGCCTCAGCCTCCTGAGTAGCTGGGACAACAAGTGTCTGCCATGACACCCAGATAATTTTTCTATGTTTTAAATAGACAGAGTGTCTTGCTTTTGCTCAGGCTGGTCTCGGAATCCTGAGCTCAAGGGATCCTCCCACCTCAGCCTCTCAGAGTGCTAGGATTACAGGTAAGAGCCACCATGCCCAGCCTGATTTTTTTTTTTAATTGCAGTTTTAGAGAAAGGGAATAGTACCTCAAAAGATATGACACCTCAATTCATTTATCAAATTACTGTAGGGATGGGATGGCCCAGTACTTTTTAACACTTCCCTAGTGAATGAGACCTTATTTCTTATACCTTTAGGAGCAAAGTCTTACCATAAAAAGATTAAAACAAGAAAAATCTGCTAATGTGATGCATAAATAGTATACATTTTTGTTTTTTTTGTATTAATATGTAATGATGTTGAACATTTCTTCAAATTGTATTTTCTACAAATGTTGATTAGATCCTGTCTCTTAGATCCTAACAATTTATGACTTTATGTATATACAGAGAGTACCCCCCCAAAATGTATACGTATTTTAAGAAAGGAAAAAACTGTATTACATTTATAATACTCAGCTCAGCGCCTGTGGCTCAACGGGCTAAGGCACCAGCCACATATACCTGAGCTGTGGGTTCGAAGCCCGGGCCCACCAAACAACAAAGACGGCTGCAACCAAAAAATGGCTGGGCATTGTGGCAGGCGCCTGTAGTCCCAGCTACTTGGGAGGCGGAGGCAAGAGACTCGCTTCAGCCCAGGAATTGGAGGTTGCTGTGAGCTGTGCTGCCACAGGACTCTACTCAAGGTGACAGCTTGAGGTTCTGTCTCAAAAAAAAAAAAATTTATAATACTCAATATACACTTATAAGAAAAGATGAATACAGGTCACATTTGACTTCTGCAATTATAAGAGGTTCTCAAAGTATATACATAATATACAATATATAGATAACATTTCTTATAATATGTATACATTTTTTTGGCACCTCCAGTACGCATGCATGTATATATGAATGTGTATGCGTGAATGATAGGTATGCGTTCTTTATAAAGATAACTACCCTTTGCCTATGTATAAAATATTCATGATACTACTTTTCTAATTTGCTTGCTTTGAATTTTTTACAAAATAATGTCTGCACACTTTTTAAAGGCAATTTCTTCAAGAGTTATAAACTTTAATTTCTGTTCCCTTCCCAAGTTTGAATTTTTCTTTTTTTTTGAGACAGAGTCTCACTTAGTCATCCTGGGCAGAGTGCTATGGCATCATAGCTCACCGCAATGTCAAACTCTTGGGCTCAAGCGATTCTCTTGCCACAGCCTCCTGAGTAGTGGGGACTACAGGGGCTCAGCACAACACCCAGCTTTATCTATGTATCTATCTATCTATTTATTTATTTAGACAGAGTTTTGCTTTGTTGCCCTTGGTAGAGTGCCATGGTGTCATAGCTCACAGCAACCTCAGACTCCTGAGCTCACCTGATTCTCTTGCCTCAGCCTCCCAAGTAGCTGGGACTACACACACCCATCACAAAGCCTGGCTAGTTTTAGAGATGGGGGTCTTACTCTGGCTCAGGCTGGTCTTAAACTCATGAGCTCAGGCAATCCACCTGCTCTCAGCCTCCCAGAGTGCTAGGATTACAGGTATGAGCCACTGCGCCTGGCCTTTGATATATTTTTAATTCACTTTTCTCACTTTGTTTTTTTTGCTTTGTTTTAGAATATTTAACCATTAATCTTCCTGAAACTCTACTTGGGGTAAGGAATTTAATTCTGATTTTCAGTGGCATCTATAACATGTAGGAATTAATAAAAGGCTTTGGTTATGTCTGGCTTATTCCTGCTGTTTTGCATAACAAGTCAATCAAGATAGTGCTTAATCTTATAATAAATAAATATTTTGCTTTACTTTCAATCAAATGTAATTTTACTGGACTTGATTATGTTTTCTGATCTTTGTTTAAATGCATTTAAACATTTGCCATTCATTCAGTTACAACAAAACATGTGCACAGGAAACACAAGCAACTCATTTTGGGTAGCTGGAATTTGAACATATCAGACTATCAGGAACTTTAGATTTCCCTGTGTAAGTTGACTATTTGTTATTGGAAATGCATTTACTCACATACAATAATATTTCCAAAGGTGAGTAGGATCCTGGCTAGTCTTGAAAATTTATTTTATTTATAATTTACAAATGATTAATAGAGTAGTTACTCTACTAATGATATATGTTTTAGGAGCAAGAGCCAAACCAGTTTTGATGAGGCAAGCAATTATTCTTCCTAAATCTTAGGTGCACTTTATCTCATCTCCTGAAGTCTAAAATGGGTCAATGCTGACTTTCCTTCCCTCCATACAGCTACACTGTCTGTGGGACAGCCTCTTTCTCTTTTTGGGTATTCCTCTACCTTGCTTCATCTTTCCCCATCCAACCCTGCACTTACTCAACGCAGCTAGTTTTCAGGTAGGTGTTAGAAGGGGAGTAAGCCAGTTCAGGGAGTAAACTCTGGGTGATGTGTGAATGACCAAGTCCCTTAACTCTCCCACCTGCCAAATACAGTAGAACTTCCATAGTTGACCAGCTCCCTACACTGACCACCACCTTAAGTTGACCTAATTTTCATAGACTAGACATGCAACACAGGGACATATCAGTACAATAGGCCTAGTTCCTTATGTTGATTACCTCTGTATGTTGACCAGTTTGTTACAGTCCGTTGGGTGGTCAACTTGTAGAGGTTCTACTGTAGATATCTAACAGAACAACAGTAAGACAGTCAGAGAGGGAAAGTCACAAGGGGTGGTGAAATTTTTGTGTTTGTTTCTTTATAGTCAACAAAATGGCCTTGCTTGGACATGCAGTCAGGATGTCTCTCAGTTTCCTTACATTCTCCAATACAGAATCTACGTTGTCTAAGAGCTCTTATTTAGAGTGGGAACAGCAGAGAGGAGACATCATTTCTTTTCAGGAGATAGTCCGAAGTCGAATGTTTTGAAGAGAACAGTTGTTTAGAGAGACAGCAGATTGCAGATACACATTTTGAATCACTTTTGTCCATGACTATGTTTTGGTTGGTTTACTATCTCTGGGTTTACTAAGTAAGCCATGTTTTTATTCTTGGGAAAGAGGAGATTATATTGGAGGAGTATATTTATTGAGCTCTTACTATGTGTAAATGGTGATATTTAATGCTCATCATAACTTTATGAGGTAGATACTATCACATCTATTTTAAAGGTGAATAAACCAATGCTCAGTTAATTTGCTTAAAGTTAAAGATCTAATAAGTGGTTGACATGGGCATTCTAAACAAAGCCCAGTGCTCTTTCTACTACATTTTCAATCCTCTTAAACACAAATACATCCTTATTGCCTGAAGATACTTCTCAAATGAGCCTGGCTCATGGGTCTTAAGCATCTCTAACTGCTGTATCATGCATGACCTTGATAAGAATCTTGTATCTCCTAGAGTTGTCCCAGAGGCACCCAGCACATCCTGGAACTCTTTACAGGTTTTCTTACTTGCTGAGGATCTCAAAATATGGCTATTAGTACCACGTTACTGTATATTAAAATGGCTACATCAAATCCCTTCTTATGACTTAACTAAATTTTTATAAAGTTTATTAATTCAAATAGCCTGGCTTTTCTCTTCATTGCCCACATTTTTTAATCCTTGAAAACCATCAATAATAAACGTAAAAAGGGCAGTTAATGAAAATAAGTTTCATGGTTTACATACTTAACAACAGCTCAGTCACTGAACACGTGACAGGTGCCACATCCTCAGCAGTGCATCCTCTTACCAACACTGTCGAGGCTGGCACTATAATTGTGAGCATCTCACATATGAAAAGCCAGTGTCATTCAGAGGGTGAGTAAATTGCCAAAACCACACAGTTGGCAGGTTGGAGCCACAGTAGGCTTAAAGAGGGGTGCTTGCCCAAGGCCATGATGAGTGGCTGAGGTGGACTTCACACCCAGGCTGCCCCGTGCCAGAGTCCATACTCGCCCAATCTACTGCACTCATGGCCTCTCAATAGTCACGATTCTCATTTAAGGAGCCTAAGTTAGTACAAAATATTTTGCCTATTTTTCCTTCTATTTTGAATTAGATTAACTAAATCTAGAGCTTAAGCTGGGGAAAGGTTTTGTCATGTAAAATAAGTAAAATCATAAGCCCCCTCAGCTGACTCAATGTATCCCTTTTGCCCCAGGAGACCCCAGAAATGCTCTAAAGTTGAGTTGCTGGCCTTGAGAAGGAAAATCAGACATGCCTCATAACGCCCCCATCTCTTCTTGGAGATATCCTTTATGACTCATTAACAGGCCCAAGGCTATATAAGACAACGCTTAAATTACACCTGCAGGCTATCAATTTCCTTTGGGATCCTTAAGTGTCTTAAGTGTCATATACAAGTGGTATATGTCTGCTATATATCCACCAGCTGGTCTCTGATTAACAAACTTCCTTATCTGAAAACATACCAAGCCTTTAGATAAAGCTTTGATTTTTTAACCAATTACAAATCAAAGACTCTTTAAATCCACCTGTAACCTGTAAATCCCCACTGTGAGATGTCCTGCCTATTTGGGCCAAACCAATGTACACTTTCCATGTATTGATTTGTGACT
This sequence comes from Perodicticus potto, assembly GCA_963574655.1. Classification (NCBI taxonomy): domain Eukaryota; kingdom Metazoa; phylum Chordata; class Mammalia; order Primates; family Lorisidae; genus Perodicticus; species Perodicticus potto. Next base: position 55,572 of record CAUYRH010051709.1, read on the forward strand.
TTGTGTAATTCTATCTCCATAAATTGTATAAAACCAAACTGTGACTCAACCCTGGGGAGACCACTTGCTCAAGGCTTCTCGGGAGCAGCTTTCTGTGCCACGGTTGCACATATTTGGCTTAGAACAAACCTCTTTAAATTATTTTACAGGGTTTGGGTTCTTTTTCTTTGACAGTTGATTTTACCTATGGAAGTCAACATCTAGTTTTTTCAACCCGTTTGTTGAATGAATAAACAAATGAAAGGCATTTTTTGTTTTCAACTTTCTGCACCCACCGGCAGCAGTAAAGGTGAAGTCAGGAGTGGGGTCGGCCAGCTATCAGGATCACATCAAAGGGAAATGGTCTGAATGCAAAGAGCAGTCTGGATTACTACATTCCAGTCCAGCAATGAAAAAAGCCTTCTCTGAGACACATTCTCACAGCTTGAGGCACAGACTTGCCAGAAACCTCTTTGTTCTGTGCTTTGGACCAATGAGAGGTAGCAGGGCAGGTCTTAGCCCTGTTTCTTTTTGGTAAAACAGTTCTCCCCTGGAAAAACTGAGTTCCATTAGTGTGCACTTACTGAACTACATTCATTGATGACCCATAGCTAATAAAAAGCTTTATGTACTTTGAGAGACTGAGGCAGGAGGATTTCTTGAGGCCAGGAGTTTGAGACTAATCCAACAATATAGTGAGACCCTCTTTCTACAGAAAAAAAAAGAATAGATTAGCCAGGTGTGGTGGCCAGGTTGGATGGTGCCCACCTGTGGTTCCCAGCTCCTTGGGAGACTGAGGTAGGAGGATCATGTGAGCCCTGAAGTTCGAAGCTGCATTGAGCTATGATCACACCATTGCACTCCAGCCTGGGTAACAGAACAAGATTCTAACTCAAAAAAATAAAAAAAAAAAAACAAAGCTTTATGGCCACCAGATCCTCGGTTGCAAAAGAAGAGATCCTTCATTATCAATTACTCTGTAAAAAGAACAATACAAATCCGAATAAATAAATTTCTAACAGGATATCTTAGAGCTGAAACAAACTTGGCAAAGTTTACATCTGGGTGACATTATACTATTATATATATGAGTATTGTGTGCTACATTCAGATTGCTCACTCTTGCTTAACAATATCACAGTATTCCGGTTAGTATTTTAATACCATTGCTACAATCCAGGAAATATCTTAAATAAAATGTTTAAGATGATCAACAGTAACTGTGCTAGTTGAATGCTATGAACAAAGATGCATTTTTTGCCTAAGTACCTTCTTTTTTCTAATGTAGAAAGCTCAAGAAGGGAGTCCTCCAGGGATTCATTGTTTTCTCCAGGGAGTCTATACAACAAATACTTCCTTGGAAGATCAAATATCACCTCACTTTCCAAACTAAGACACAATGTGCCCACTGGAGCCTTGGAGAGAATGAATCATGGGCTTGCTTTTAAAGGGCAACCAAACACAATAAGTTAAATGCTAAAGACCTGTTTTATGAATTTGGTCCCCATTTAATCTAATGAAACCATTGACAATATTGAGAAAAAAAAATTTTTTTTGAGACAGAGCCTCAAGCTGTCACCTTGGATAGAGTGGTGTAGCATCACAGCTCACAGCAACCTCCAATTCCTGGGCTCAAGCGAGTCTCCTGCCTCCACCTCCCAAGTAGCTGGGACTATAGGCGCCTGCTAAAACGCCCAGCCATTTTTTGATTACAGCCGTCATTGTTGTTTGGTGGGCCTGGGCTGGATTCAAACCCGCCCGCTCAGGTGTACGTGGCTGGCGCCCTAGCCCATTTAACCACAGGCACCGAGCCGGGAAAATATTTAAGAGTAAAAGATGAGGCACAATTTGAAGCAAAATTTAGACCAAGTCACCCAATTTAACTTTTTATAAATGTTGGATCCTGTTCCAGGTAACATTTTACTTAAATTCCTCCTCTATATGAAAACTTTGTCATAAATAAATTTGCAGACTAAAGTCTTCTAGAGTTATTACTCACAATGCAAAATCCTCCAAAAAAAAAAAAAAGAAAGAAAGAAAGAAAGAAAAGAAGTGGTGCCCCAGAGGAGCTCATATGCCAAAAGCAAAGTTCAATAATAGTGGCATTCATATGAGGAGGACCTCACCTTCTGAGGACAACCATAAGATAACCACCAGGTGCACATCTAAGATGAGCCAGCATGATCTTCCCACATTTATACAGCAGATCAGCCAGAGGACAGTCACACTCCTGCCCAGAAAAAGCTCAGCCTGCGCATCATTAGCCAGGAAGGAGACCATGCTGTCTGCTTGTATGTGCAATGGTTCAAGGAAAATCATACTACTAAATATGTTTGTGGATAGTACATCACTAGTTTTATGTGAAAAAATGGTATTTCCCAGCTAAGATCTTACTATAGAGGATTAAACACCATACCATTTATTTATGTAGCAAAAACAAAAAAAACCCCAAAACCTTAAATAAATAAACTAGCACCGACTTGTCCCAAGCTTACAAATTTTGGGAGTGACATCCCAATACTTTTAACCTTTGCCATATCCCCTTGGTTAGAGGCACGTCACAGGACCCAGCCACAATGGACAAGTGAGGCATGTAGGGCGGTTAGCGGTCTAACAGGCACAAGTCTCTGGGCCTCCTCCACAGGCTGCTTCCATCTTCACAGAAGACGCTGTATAAATGCTTGGTGAATAAGTGCTGTGGAGATTCTATTCCTAGCCCTGCCTTTAATTCTCCATGTGACCCTGGATAAGTCCTTTACACCTATGCCTCAATTTGGTTTTCTAATTTATAAATGAAGAAGGCTCCAAGATTTAAAGGTCATGCTCCTTGCCTAGACTACTGTAGTAGTCTTTTAAATGATTTCTCCGCTTCCATTATACACCCTTATAGCCTTCGCCCTACATAATACTCAGAGGGATCTTTTTGACATTTGGGTAAGGAGGTCTTTCCTCTGCTGCCTCCCCTGGCATATCTCATGTGGAGTTAAAGTTGATGGTTGGACCAGGCCTTCTTCCCTGGAGCCACCATGCCCAGAACCCATCTCCTATTCCCGTCCCCCTCACTTCTGTTTCCCCCCTGCTTCCTGCTCATTTCTCTAGCACGTTAGACATGATCTCACTTTTGGGCCTATATACTGGCTCTTCCCTTTCCCTTGAATACTCTTGCCAGGTATTCACAAGGTTTGCCTCCTTTGAGATTTATTTAGTTCACATGTCACCTTCTTAATGAGGCCTACCTTAAACATTCTTCTCCCTTGGCTCTCTTTGTTTCAGTAGTTCTTATCATCTCCCAAAATACAACATAATATTTTTAATTTATTGTGCTTATTGTGTATTATTGTGTCTACCTACTAAAATGTAAGCTCCATGGTTTCAGGAGTTTATGTCAGTTTCATTCACTGACTATGTTAAGCCCCTAAAATAGTTCCTGGCACAGAGCAGGTGCTTAACATATTGAAGACCGAACAAACACTCTTTTTAAAAATAATTTAACATTAATTACCTTTCCTTATTGTACACGAGCAATTGTTTGATGTACAAAAAGTATCTCGGATGCCAAACACTCTTAATGACAAGTGTCCACCAGCGCTCTGCTGGTGTTGAACAAACCATTTGAAGGCAGGAATCTTTGTTTTGTGCTCTCAGTAAATCTCATTCCTTGTTGCACTATGGGAACATAGCAACCTGCCCCAAGGGACATCTCCTCTTTTTGAAACTGTGTGATTTCTCTCTTATGATCTGTGAAACTAGATCTTGACTAAACTTCCATTTCTCATGTGCTTAGCTTTCTAGAGTCACAAATGGGGAGCGACATCACCTGGTCCCTAAATCTCTCCTCCATGTGAACTCTTTGAGTTGAAGGGAGAGTAAGTGGGGTGCCATAGAAAGATCAGGACCTGGGTTAGAGATGAGGGCTCTGGGCTCAGTTCTGCCAGGAAATTAGGCTAGCAGAGACCTTATATAAATGTTTAATCTTCATATCAAACCTATGGAATTTACTATCACTATCTTATTTATGAAGGCATTGAGAGCTAGAAAGAATAAGTCATTTGTCCAAGGTTACACTGCAATAAGGGATGGGGAGGCTTGGGGTTTCAGACAAAGATCTGTTCCCATAGCTTCAAATCAGTCTCTCTGGGCTGCTGCTGCTTCTTCTTTTATTTTTTTTTAAATACATAAAATATAAAAATATACAATATTTTTATGTAAAATATGCAAGACACAGCTAAGATCTTCTTGAAATTTAATATTCTAAATGTTCTAAGTTTAAAAGAACCAAGTAAACCATTATAAATTTTAGCTACTTTATGTGAATTGATCTTTTTTTCTGTAAATTGTAAACTTTTTAATACATAAGAAAGCATTTAATAATATAAAAAAAACCTTTGGCAATTTAGCCATTATAGTTATTATGGCAGGTATGCAGAAACCAATTATTTGAAAGATTGAGTAAAAGTTGCTATTTTTTAGGACTTGGCCCAATTTGGAAAAGCGGTAATAAGCCTATCTTGTATTCTTCTTAGCAAAGTATCTCAAGAATGGAAGAAAAAGTATCCAATGTACTCAGCCCTAATATAGAGCTAATTTATAGCTTTCATGTGAAGGCTAAAACCCAATTATAGCACAAGAATACAGGGAAAAGGGAAAGGGAGGGGAGGGGCTAGGATGGGTGGAGTGAGGGCAATTGGTGGGATCACACCTATGGTGCATCTTAGTAGGGTACTGGTGAAACTTATTAAATGTAGAATATCAATGTCTTTATATAGTGATTAAGAAAATGCTATGAGGGCTATCTCTCACAGTACGATCAAAATGTTTCTGATTGTATATGAAGCACATTCTG
>CAUYRH010051711.1:0-36932 GCA_963574655.1 Perodicticus potto
GAGAAAATATCATGAATGTTATATTAATCAGGTTGATGAAAATATCTCCAATTGTATGTGAAGCCCACACACTGTACTCCTTGACTGAATTATTGTACACAGCTATGACTCAATAAAAAAATAAATTAAAAAAAAAAAAAAAAAAGAAGTTGCGTGTGTTGCTTTCATGCCGGAGCATTTACTTACTGTTGCAGTACTTTCCAGAACTCTTTCCCGGGGTGCTTGGTATTTGGGTGAAGACACCTAGAACAGACTAGGGAATCGTTAACACTTTTTCTGTAAATGGCCAGGTAGTAAATCTTTTTGGCTTTACAAGCCATGCTTTGTTGCAACCAGTCAGTACCAGGAGAGCAGTAAAGGGGATGAGCATGGCTGTGTTAATAATAACCCTTTGGTTACAGAAGCCGGTGGCAAGCCAAATTTGGCTGATGGGCTGCTGTTTGTGAGTCTTGGAGTAGAGTACCTAGCTGATGCCCACTGGACATGTAACAGCATGCAAGCGCAGAATAACATTTTATATTTAAATCTACTATGAATTTGGAGGTGGTTAGCTCCCCAGCACACCCTCGCTTATCTGAAAGGTATCAGATGAAAAAGAGCCAAATGTGCTTCTGGTTTTAAAAACGAGGCAGCTTTCTTGGGAAGACAGCCAGGATGAGTCCCCAGACCACTATAGTTAAACCTGCATTTATTGATCACCAGCTGTGTGCTCATAAATGTGCACTTTTCTGATGCTTCCAAAACTGTTCCCAGGGAATGGTCTAAACACGTCTCCTTGCATGAAGGAGTCAAGAGTCAGGGATCTGAAGGGTTGCAGGGCTGCAGAGGGCACTTCTTCCCAGGGGCCTGGCCTCCAGGAGCTGGTGTCTGGGTGGGGGGTGGGGTGAGTCCTTCCTTCACCCTCTGCAGGGCTCTGTCTGCAGTGGAGACTCAGCCCCACAGGGGAGATAGAGGTTCAGGCTTTTATTTGTTTATGCACCTGCCTCGTCATCACTGTCTCCTACGAGTTAACTTCTGTGTCCTGGGTCCACTTCTTCTGTGCCATTGATCACACTGCATCATATTTTGTTTATTCTCATGTCTCTCCCCTGCACTAGCTCTGCTCCTTGGATGGAGAGACTATGTCATATCCATCTCTGCATCAGCAGACAAGGCAGGAGCTTCAGCAAGGCCTGTGGAGCCACAAACCCTGTCTGTACTTTCTGAATTTTATTTATGGTTTTAGTAGTAACATATATGTTTTATTTATTTAAAATCACCATTCTCCTTCATCTGTGAGTCCTCTCTGAAGCTCTCCTGTTCTGTTTCCTTTGTGGCTGTCTTTTTCCTACCGTCGGAGAGAAGCATACCATCCTCATCTGGGACCAGCTCTCCCACTCCACCCTGCAGGCAGATCTAGGCTGGGGACAGTCCTGGGTGGGCCCCTCTGCCTCTCTGCAGCTGTTCTGAAGTTCCTACTCATTTCGTGACTTGGGGCTTTTTATTCACTCGCTCTGATAATGGAGCTGTGTGGGCAGCTCGGATGGCCAGGAGGAGCTGCCGGGAAACGTCTTCAGCTCCCACCTTTTCCTTCTTGGGGGTGCACTGGTTTCTCCCCTGAGACTGTCTTTTTTCTCCTGATTTTGCTTGGCTTGAAGATTTTCTTTCCAACTCATGTTTCTCAATTTCATTCTATTTTAGGTTCTAATTGGGTGGAGGGTGAATTGGTCTTCTATGCACAGAGTTAGAATTGAAATCTTCATTCTGGGTCCCTTGGTCTCTTTATTGGCCACACTTAGCTCTTCCAGCTCACCTGGGCATTATTCATTTCAACAAGAATGTGAATGTTTAGGTGGGATCCTTACAGGGGCCTGGGAAGGCAGAAAGAATCAAATTTCAATTTCCAACAGGTAAGGCTACTGCACCCATCCCAGTGGGAGCCCAGGAGGAGGGAATAGTCAGTTTGACTGGGGAGAGGATCATACAGGTGACTTGTGAAGCTGCCAGGATCTCTCTAAGTGCAGTGCTGGAAGAAGAGCATCCTGGGGCAGCAGAAACAGTGGCACAGAAGCCACCAGGTGTGCATGACCAGGTGAGCATGTTGGAAGGCCCTCAGGTTTGTATGTCCAGGTGGGCATGTTGGAAGGTCCTCAGGTTTGCACGTCTAGGTGGGCATGTTGGAAGGCCCTTGGGTGCTCATGTCCAGGTGGGCATGTTGGAAGGCCCTCAGGTGTGCATGTCCAGGTGCATGTGATGGAAAGGCAGGAGCTGGTCATGGATGGTGGGGATGAGGTGACCTGAGTGTCCTCCTGATGAACAGTAAAGTCTTCTCTGCAAACATGGTGGGGGTTAGACAGATCTCCTACAGGATGGAGCATGTGTCTCAGGTCACCACTAAGCCAGTATGAAGAAAGGAGATGGAGGCCAGTCTTGATGGGAGGTCAGTAAGACGTGATGAGGAGGAAGCCAGAGATTTCAGAGATGAGTCTGGCTAGAGCCAGCAGGACTTGGGGACAGAGTGGACATGGGAGATGGAGCAGAGTAGGAGGCAGAGGTGTCCTGGAGGCTAAAATCAGAGGCCCTGGGATGGAGCCTGAGGTGAAAGTCCTAGCCCATGGGTATTTTTAAAACATAGCTCATCTATTAGATAGTGGGACCCTCTTTTACACTTAGGAAAACACCAGCTGTGTCCTTAGCTCAAGTCACTCTAGAGGGTTCTGGGAACAGGAACAGTATGGCCTTCTGTTATCCTGTCTGCTTATTTAGGGTCTTGCTGACCAAGATACATTTTTCTAAAGCTTCTGAGAAAACGTCTTAATTTTTGTCATTAAATCAAATACATCGTCTCTCCTCCAGTTCAGTCTTGAGCAGTATGGCTCAACCGTTGGAGAATTCTCGGCCTGTCCATTGTTCTTATCCCATAGCTCAGAGTCTCAGGAAAACTCAGATGATTCTAGACCATCAGTGCATGTCACTGGTGCTGGGTTCGAAGGAAAATCACTTCTTTTGAGGACCAGTTACTGGCTGCTCGCCCACAAGGAAGGTCAAGGAAAGTTTTGCAAGAGCTAATCTTGGTCTTTATTTATAATCTTTCAATTTTTTCCCTTTTGAAGGCAATGCAATATAATGTTTGTTTTTGTTCTTAAAGTTTTAAAAATGATCTTTACAGTTTTGCTCCTCTCACAAAGTTATTTTTGTCTTCATGTTTTCCCACATTCCCTGTACTTTTCATTAATGAAACAAAGGGAAGAGGCAGGGGTCTCTAATAATCTAAGTTATTAGACTGTTTATTGCAAAGGGCTCCCTGATGCTTTGAATAATAAAGGCTATCAGGAAGGTGATCTTAGTGAGAAATAATATCAAAGTTAGACCAGAACGCTCAGCAGGGGAGGTGCTGGCAACCAAGGCCACTATGGCTGGGAGTTTCATGGCCCTTCTCTAAGTGGAGCTTCAGTTCTCCTCCGAATTCAGAGAGATGTAACTGGAGCCTGTGAGTCTGAGAGGAGGAGGAAGCTCCCATCAGTCTGGATGAGACACACACACATTTGTTGTACCCAGGCCGATGGTAGGAAATGGGAGTAGAGAGCAGGTGGGGAGCTGGGGAGCCCATGCCCTCTAAGGGAGACACCCTCATCTTGTGGCCAAGGCCACACCGTCTTCTGTTAATCGCTTCAAGAGAACTCAGACATTGGATCTGAGGCTGAATCTCTCAGTGTTTATATGTTGCCACTTTAAAAGCGCAATGGAGGGTAACAGAACACCCATTTCATCCCAGTTTGCACATTTTACCCAGGAACGGGTTTAAGAAGCCCTCTCCCATCATCTGCCGAAGATAATTGTGACTTCATTGTTTTCTCCTCTCTTGAGCCTCTAATCTCACTTTAGTCCTTATGCCCAGGGCATTTCCTTGTCACTCTGCCAGGGCCACCTTGCCATTCTTCTTCAGCATCCTGCTGGTCTCCTCACCTCATCAGGGAAGTTGCTCCCTGCCCCCTCCTTATCCCTTGGTCCGCTGTCTGGCTCTGCAAGTCCTCCTTACCTCCGGCGTACCCTGCTCTGTCTGCCAACACAGATCTCACCCACCCTCTAAGGCTCAGTTTAGGCCCAACTTCTTCTGAAAAGTCTTCTTCCACTGAATTTTGAATTCATTTTGCTCTTATTTGTGTGCGCAAGCTGATTTATTCCCTAGTTTAGTATTTTACTTGAGCAACAGAAACCTAACTCCAGTGGCTTAATCCACAAAGGAAACAAATTAGCTCATGTAATTAAAAAAAAAAAAATCCAAGGGTATGTCTGATTTCAGGCACAGCTGGATCTAGGTGCTATCATCATACCACCCAGATGCTATTTCTGTATCTTCAGCTTTGTACTGGTTGTGTTAATGTGCACTGGGTGACAGGATGCCATCAGCAGCTTTAGGCCTTCGCTCCATTGGGTAAGCATCTTTCCAGAAAGAGGAATTCTCCTTCCTGGTGATTCCAGGAAAGACTCAGATTGGATCTCATTGGCCCAGGGTGAGTCACATGCTTATCTCTGAATCATTCACTGTAGTGAGTGGAAAAAATGTGCTAATTGGCCTGGCTGGCTCACATGACAGCCTCCCCTGGAGTTGCAGGTGAAGTAGGTGCCATCTGAGCCACAGGGAATAAAAGTTGGAATGGGTTGTTTACCAAAGGAAAATTGGCATGCTGCTAGCAGAAGAAAGAAAATAAGTGCCGGATGGATTAAAATCATGTATGTTCCCTACACTAAGATTTCCAACTAAATTGACCATTTAGCCTTTAGAATGTGAAACCAAGACTCTTAGCCAGTTTAATTCCTAAGTAGACATTAATTCATCTCTTTATTTGAATACATTTATTTTTAATTCACAGAGGACCTGCCATGTGTGATGTGCTGAGTTGTGGGAGACTATGCTGAACAGATAGAAAAAGACGGTTCTTTTCTTCATTGAGGGATGAATCTGGCAGTGAAGCTGGATCACAAAGAGTTACCCAAACAATTAAGTGTAATTAGGATAAATGTCATGAAAGGAAATATGAGGAGCTTAGAGCATGTGAAACAGGAAGGTCTGGTATAGCCTGAGAGGTCAAAGATGGTTTTCCTGAACAGGTGACAGCTAACTGAGACTGAATGATAAGTGTCACCCACGTGAAGGGGTGGGGGGTGTGTGTGGCTGGATATTGCCCACATTGAATTCAATGGATATTGACATATCTGTCAGCTTGGATTAAGTTTTTGTAAAGGCTTCTTAATGAAAATGGTTCTTTGAACTTCCAAGGGATGGTTTCCTGCAATAAAATTAATTGTCTTTTCTCTGGAAGAAAACCTGACTAATTTACAATCAGCAACCTGTGAACTTTTGGTTGTGCTGTATGAAATTAGGTTGTTTTATGTTTGTTTGAGCCATGCCCAAAGCATCATGACCAGACCCAGGGGCCCAAGCTAATGAGCTGAGAAGCTAAACTTAGCATGGAGTTTGGAACCCAAGAATGGAATTTTCCTCTGGTCCCTGCGATGCTGAAACTTTTAACTTCGGTCTTCAGCGCATATCAACCATTCCAACTGCCTTAAAGGTTGTAGGTAAGAATTTAGCTCCCCAATATTAAGTACACTAAAACACTAAAAGTAATTGAACTACTTCTCCTGCACTAAATGAATCTTCCACTTGATACTTTCAATCCTCTCCTGACCCAGACTACTTTACTCAAATCCTACTTGTGAGGCAAATGGGTTTTCTATTAGTGGCGGAATATTTTTAAAGTGAAATATTCATGGTGCTCCATTAGCCAGCCGGCCCTCCAGACTGGGTGGAATGCATTCTGTGGTCTGAACAGCCACATCCTTCTATTGCCACAGGAATGGATGGTGACGGGGTGTGTCCACAGTGCCACGTGTGTTTCTGAGTCACATCCTTCTCCCCCAGCACTCTGCGGTTGTTGATAGATTTCCCCTCCCTGTGCTGATATCTTTTCACATTTTTGATTTATATGATCAATTTAATTTCTGCTGAATTTTCTCTATTTACGATTGTGATAGTCTGGACTGATTATCTTGGGAAATCTATCACTGTGCATTCGGAGGAAAATTAACATGGGAAATTCTCAGTCACTGGTGGGCAGAGACCTCAAAATCTTCATCTCCCTGGTTAGATGGGAAGCTCTGGAGTCACCACCCACCTCAGGCTTCTTGCGGGGGGAGAGAATTAGAGGGATGGTGAACGAGGGCAATTTTCTGCCTTTTCTCCTTGTTCCAAAAAAGGCTGTTAGTGCCTATCTATTTAAAAGGCTGCCCCAAAGCTGATGGTAAATAATACCCAGCTGAGAGCAGCTGAGTGCCCTCTTAGCCAGGACCACGTCTGCTTGGAGCAGGACATCACAGAGGCCCTAGCAGCTGCCAGACAAGAGGAAGCTTTTCTCTGACTTGGTCCAGAATGTCAAGTGCATCTTTAGCTTTTGATTTGGGGGTCAATCAGGTAGTAGCCACAGCTTTCCTGTGTGTTCTATCTCCGGTTTTAACATCTAAGGGATTAAAACTGTGTTAAGCCCTCACCTATCCAGACTGTGATTTGTCACTGTCCAGAGTGGATTCTGTGCTTCTTAGCCGATGTCCTTATGTGGGCTTCCCTGGGTCAGGGACATGTCAACTTCGTACACACAGCATAAACCACAGGGCCTGGCACTCAGCAGGTGTGCAGTGGCTGTTGAAATGGTAACTTTCTGCACTTCTTAATGAAAGCCAATCCAAGCATGGACCAGCATCATTTGCACATGTGGCCAGAGGCCCACCGGACAACTCCGGTGTGGCACTGTAATTGCTTTGAGTTACTCAGTTGCCCTGAGCATGAGTTCTGGGCTGGATTTCTAGACTGGAGTATTAGCTCAGTGCTCAAATTAGCAATCAGCCTCCAGGGTGTGGGGTAATGATTTGGCTACATAGCCCCAAGACACTCTGGCTTCATTATAGTCATTTGGCTGTAAAATAGAATGGTGGTGATTTTTCATCAGTGTCCCTCACTTACGAATGTCTGAACACTTTTACCTGCGATCATAGGTAATACCCTTTGGGGTGAAAATATTTTCTAATGTGCTAATGTCATTGGCAAAAAAGAACATTTTCAAACGCTCCTCTGGAAGTCACATATGTGTGCTTCAGAAAATCTTCAACGTTAATCTCTCATTGGGTTTAATTGTCAAAACTATATTACTGTTGTCACCAGCATTTGAGTTGAACCCAGCAGCAAGAAACTCTGTATCGGATTCTCCGCAGGTGTCTCAGAGGTTGAACCCACCAACAGTCAGGGCTTGAGTCTTAGCTCTGCTACTAGGTAGCTAGGCGGCTTTGAGCAAGTTACTCAACATTTCTGGGCCTCAGTTTAACAATCTATAAAGTAAAAAGGTTATTTTTTATTCAACTGTTACTTGAATGCTTGATGTTTGCTAAGGACTATTGAACATACTAACTACACAGCAAGAAACAGTGTTGTAGCTGATTCCTAATCACCAGGAGTTCATATTCTAAAGGAAAAGGCAGACAGTGGTCACATAAGTGAGCAAAATAAGCGAGATAATTTAATTGAGCAAAGGTTTAGGGTGCAAACAAAAATCCAGTGGAGACAGTGGGAGAGGGTATGTGCATGGTGGGAGACACATCTGGGAAAACTGTTCTGAGGATAGAATTTGGATGGAGATCCCAGCGAAGAGAAAGAGCCAGGTGTGTAGAATTTGGAGGAGCACTTTCCAGGCAGAGCAAAGAGCAAATACACGCTGCACAGGCAGGCGCTCGCTCTCCTCAACACGCCATGTGGCTCTGACAGTCAGAGATTCATGAACTGGGCATTTCAAACTGTGTCCTCTGGTTGTTCTACGGTGTCATCTGAGGTTATTTACGGTCCCCATCTGATTTTTATGTTTTCATAGAGGCTTAGCTTTTATCCCACATGCCTTTCTATTGATTAAACATAACCTCCCACCCAGCCTTCGCCCCATGACTGTTTCCATCAAGTGAAATTCAATGTAGGATCAGCCCTGTCTAGTCCCTAACAGTTACTAGAAATATAGGCAAGTAAGGGTTTAATTCACTTATTATTTTCAGTGATATCTAAAACAAAAACAAAAATCATTGTGGGTATTTTAACTAGTGTTGTATAATTGAAATGGTCACAGATAATTAGGAGAAAAAAGCAGCTTCTCCATAGTAAATGCCTGGTGCATATGAGGCACCGACTCCGTGAGAGTGTGTTATGCCTTTCTTCGTCTTCCTGGTGTCTAGAAACAACCTGCTAGGTGCTCCTGTGCTGCCCAACTTAAGGCACTGCTGAAAACTCAACCCAGGAGGGTTTTAGAGTCTGGTCCCATCATTACTGATCCTGGTGGGTTCCTGGGGAGGGGCGGGCCACAGCTACGGGATCACTCAGGCCAGTGATCAGCTGGTTTTAGGAAGCAGCTCAGAGTACATTTATGGGACACTGTCTGGATATCGGACAGAGCTATTTTCTCCCATCCTGGCTCACCACTTACAGGCACATAATCAACCCATCTTCAACAACAGACCTTTCCTGACAATATGTTGACAGCTGCCCCTCTGTGGTTGGGCACACACATAAACAAGTAAATGAAATACAGTGAGATGGGGGTTGGCAAAAATAAAGGCAAGGCTGGCCAATCTTTTTTACTGGATCAAACAAGACACCTAAGAGGAACAACTGTAATTTTGTCCTTTTTCAAATGTTTATTGAGCACTGCTTCAGGCACATTTTCATACAAAAATGACACAGAGCAGCTCAAACTGGAGGACAAGGGCAAATGTTCATTCTTCAGCTCTCAGGTGTGCATTTGACCCGGGCTCTGCCTCTGCTCTGGGGACTATGCAAGGGGAACTGGGCTTCTGGCTGCTTACGGGTTGGGTTTAAGGCCGGTGTCACTCTGAAAACCCTCAGAAAGTGGAACTGGCCCTGCCGTGTCCTCTTCATGACAGCAGCAGAAGCGTGAAAGAGCAAGCCCAGCTGTGGAGATGACCCTATGCCTTCCGACCAATGCCTTCCCATTTCTCTCCAAGGGATTAAGCTTCAGAAACACTTCTTCCTGCCCCAGGCCTATGACATCCCCTGCCTCAGAGCATTTACTTTAGCAAACAGTGTCCTGATAAATTACTTCTTGCCCCCTTTGAGATGTAAATCTTTTGAAAAGTCTCCAGCCAGTGTTACAAACCTGGAATGTCTTTCTAAAGGACCTGGGGGCTTCCCTTTAGAAATATGACGTCAAAGAAGAGCAGGCCCTGCCCCATCTCTGTGGGCTGAAGGAGTTTAATTGCCCCAAGCACTAGCTTCTTGCCCTCTGCAGACTGGGAGAGATTCTAGCTGCCTGTGTGTAAAGCCATTTAGCAAATGCAGATGGCTTGTGCAGCACCTGCCATAGCTCCTAAAAGCATTCCAGGTCTTTGTTTCAGTGGCACTGAGTTCAGATTGAGCTTTCAGTTCTTATCTCTACAACAATGCTCTTGGAAAAAATTATCCTTGCCTGTTTAACGTGGGCATAGTTTTCACTTTGATGTTTTATAACATCCCAGTGGCTAGAAGCCCACACCCACATTCAATGTCAAATGACATAGGACATAAAGCTTGCTCCAATGGTGGGACAGGTGCATAGTTTTGGCTGAAGGATACTCCAGACCATCCCTGTGGAGCATCTGTCTCCTAACTGCCAGGGTGCAGAGGTGAGTAGGAAGGGAGAGTGTCTGTTTTCCTGGAGTTTACATGCTGAGGATGGGGTGGGGGGAGACAGACAATCACGCTGGAATTTCAAGTATAAGCCGCCATGCCCCATTCTGTGTTATTTCTCATGAAAAGTTTTCCCCAAATGTGAAAGCACTTTACCCTCATGAAGCCAAGTCTTCCCTGTCTATGGCTATGAGTTCTCTCTGTTAGCAGAGCTGGCAGAATGTGTTGAGACCAAGGGTAAGAGGAAGTTCCCAGCCACAGTCTGTAATGCTAATACTCTAGGAGGCCTAGGCAGGAGGATGTGCTTGAGGCCAGGAATTTGCCATCAGCCTGATCAAAAGTGAGATCCCATCCCTACTAAAAATAGAAAATATAGCCAGGGAAGCTTAGGCAGGAAGATCACTTAAGCCCAGGAGTTGGAGGTTGCAGTGAACTATGATGACACCATTATTCTCTAGCTTAGGTGACAGAGTGAGACCCTGTCTCAAAAACAAACAAACAAACAAACAACTCCCCCCCAAAAACAAAACCAAGCATGATTACTCACACCTGTATTTCTAGCATTCAGGGAAGCTGCAGTGAGAAGATCTCTTGAGCTCAGAAGTTCAAGACCAGCCTTAGCAAGAGCGAGAGGAGGCTGAGGCAGGCAGATTGATTGAGCCCAGGAGTTTGAGGTTGCAGTGAGCTGGGGTGTTGCCACGGCACTCTGGCATAGGCAACACAGTCTTCCTCACTATATCTCAAAATAATTACTTTGAGAAAGTGTAATCATTCAGGGGAATGCACTAATGGCTACCGTGTCTACTACTTACTAACTGCCTTAGTTATTTTTTGTTTGTGTACTGTCTCTTCTTACCAGGAACCCAGCTTTAGGACAGCAGGAATCTCGTCTGATCTGCTCATTACCCTCTGCACTGCTGAGGACACAGCTTGGCACAAGACAGCTGCTAGAAAAATATACATCGAAGTGTTTTAATGAATGTGGTATGTCCCCAACTTGGAAACCCAATGAAAGGGCATAAAATTGTGATATTTTATAGATTTAGGGATGCTCTGAATAATATGTCATAGTTTTCCCTTATATCTTCACTGATGTGACAAACTGTGTTTCAAGAAGATTCAAGAAGATTTGAATATTGTCTTTCTACAAGGAGATCATCAGTGGCAGACCACATGTCTGGATTCTGGGTTTAGAAAGTTTGCTTCTTAGTCCCCCAATAGCTCTCATTAGGGTGAACTTGCAGAACTGGGTCAAAGAGAAGGGGACAGGTTATCACCTTAGGACTAAACCGTCTTCCAAGGAACTGGCTTTGCAGACACCGATCTTGTAGGTTGAGAGCTGAGTTGAAATTCAGCCTTTGTTTGGATACTGAAAACCCATCAGCCTTGCTCTGTTCCAGAAAGCTTGTAACTGTCCTCATTGGCAGAGGGTTGGTAGGGGCACTGTAATAATGTTAAAGATGAGTTTCTGTGAATGTCCATCAGACTGCCCCCAGAACCCCTTGTTAGTGTGAGGTGGAGAGAATCAAGTTGGTGCAGATGTCACCTTTTATGTTATTGTTTTAGGACAATTAATGGCTTTTGTCCTCTCAGGGGCTGACCTGGTCCTTACTCATGCCCAGATTTGATCATTGCCCGGACTTTATTTTTATTCTTTTAGAATGGATGAATGGTTCCACTTCTTAAACTGAAATTTCCCAGTTCTGTTGAAGCCAAGAGCTGAGTGTCAGGCAGGCAAGTTCACAAGAACTGGCACCAGAAACCTCAAAGAATCCATCTTCTCTCTCCTGGAACCCAGAGAAATCACTGAATCACGGCTCATGATACACACAGTGGCTTCTCCCTGGCCAGGGAAATCTTATTCTTGTATTCTCTCCTACATTCCCTTAATGTGGACACAAGCACATTTTGTAAGACAAAAAAGAAATAATTTTTTAAAATACAGTCTTCCATTATTTCATACACAAGTCCAGCTCATATTATATTTGCTCAGCCAGACAAACTAGTCTTATAATCAATGCATTATAGATAACAGCACATTTCCATGAAAAGAGTTCCAGGGGTGCTTGTGTAGTTATAAGTAGCAAAGAAGTTCCAGAAGTTGCAGGTACACGATCCGTTTCACTGTGGTTGACTCGAGATCTAGTTACTTCAGAGTAATTGGCCAACAAGAGAGCTTGTGTAACCTTTGAGATTAATACAACAGGCCAAGTAGGGGATGCAATGGGATCATAGCGTTTTAATTACCTAGATTGAGTAGACTCAGGGAAATGTACATTCCCTGAAAAAGAGCTCCTCAGTCAGACAGATTCACACATTTGAGGATTTCAGGAGTTATACAATTTTTCTGTAAAGTTTTTATTTTAATTATTATGGGTACATAATAGTTGTATATATTTATAGGGTGACAGTTTTTTTTTTTTCCCACTGAATTTCTGCCCACCTGGGAAGTAATAAGAAGCCAACATATAAGTTAAAATTTGTAAGGATAATGTCTGAGTTTCTACTAAATCGCTATGCAGCCTGGCAATATACTTTTGGACTTCTCTGAAAAATTCTATGGAATTTCAAGATTTTGGAGAATGGGGGTTCTGTTTGGGCTTGTCTTAAAATGTCCCAGAGTATTTGCACATGGTAGGTGTTCAAGGAATGTGTATGGAACTGCTTTTTCGATGGGATATTTACAGTGTTCCTCTTGGCGAATGCTTTCTTTCCGTCTCCATTGATCTGGACTTTGTTGTTGTTGTGCCCTGCTCTGGTGGTGTTAAAATAATTACTTATATTACTTATGGTGTTTTAAAGTGTCTGTGTGTAGTGGTGAAGACTGACCCAAAGGCAGAGTCTTTACCTTCCTGGAGAAAACTGGCAATCACTGTCATTGTGAATCTTCCTCTCCCTTGTAACTGCCGAGTCTGTGGTAACAACAGCTGCCTTCAAGGTGTTAGCACTGCTTCTGCTAATGGCTGAGCATCTCCTTTCAGAGGGAGGTGTCCCCGGAGAAACTATGTAAAAACATCATCCCTCACACACAACAACAACAACTACCTGAAGGCAGGGGAGTATGAACACAAGATTGGACTCAATAGTTGGAGTTACAAAGAACTTAGAATAAACAAAACAAAACCTAGAAAAAATTAAAAGAACCAAAAATGTAGAATTATGCAAGCTGAATACAAAGCAGATAGTGAAACTACAGTAATCACAAAAGTGTGATGTTGACGTAGGCTATACAAATAGTTTAATGGACAGAGTTGAGAGTTTAGAAATATATGCACACATATAAGATGAACTGATTTTTCAAGGCACTGACAAGCTAAAGTTGAAGAGAAACTACTTGCAAAATTTATAACTGGTTAAAGATATATCTGTAGACGATATAATTAAATGCCAAGAAGCTCTTAAAACGCCATAATAAGAAAATAAAATTCATTTTGTAAATGGCTAAAGCATTAGAACAGATGCCATGACAAAGAAGACTCAGAAATAACTCATAAGCACATGAAAACAATGGTCATTATAATTACTCACTAGAGAAATGTGAGTTAAAGTCACCAAGAGATACTGGTACATACCCATTAGGTTGGCTAGAATTAAAAGACCAACAATACCAAGTGCTATCTAGGATTAGGGGCAACAGGAACTTTTATATATTAGTGGTGGAAATGCAAATGTGTACAGTCCTTTTGGCAGTTTCTTACATGCTAAACCTGCACTCACCACATGACCCAACAATTTTCCTCCTAAGTTTTGACCAAAAATATGTGATAAAGTTGGGTGCGGTAGCTCACACCTTTAATCCTAGCACTCTGAGAGGCCAAGGTGAGGGGATTGCTTGAGCTCAGAAGTTCAAGACCAGCCTGGGCAAGAGTGAAATCCCATCTCTACTAAAAAATAGAAAAAACAGCCAGGTGTCATGGCAGGTACTTGTAGTCCCAGCTACTCAGGAGGCTGAGGCAAGAGGATCACTTAAGCTCAAGAGTTTGAGGTTGTTATGACTCCATAGCACTCCACCTTGGGGTGACAGAGTGAGATTCTGTCTCAAAAAAATAAAATAAAATAAATAAATAAATATATATATATATATATACACACACACATATATATGTATGTTATGATACTATGTTCACACAAAAAATTGAACACAAATGTTTTGACAGCTTTATATTTTATAGCCCCAAACTAAAAGCAACTGCAGTGTTCATGAACTGATAAATAGACAAACCACTTGTGATTTATTCAGACAGCAATGGAATACCATGCAACACTATATATATAGTAGAGAATAGTGCATATTTGAATCTCAAAAGAATTATGCTAATTGAAAAATCCGGACAAATGGACTACACAGTTTATGATTTCATTTGCATATAATTCTTGAAATGGAAAAACTATGAGAGAAAACATGTCAGTGATGGTTAGAATTGGATGGTGTGGAGAGGAGATTAACTCCAATGGAGCAATGGCAAATGTGGGGGGTAATTGGAAAATTCTATATCTTAATAATGATGTATGTAAAGTGACTGCATACATTTGTCTACTTACATTGAAATGTACACCTAATATCTATCCAGAAGAAAAAAAATCATTTTACCCTAAGGCCATTTGTTCTGGAATGTTTATCATAGCTCAATTCACAATTGCCAAGTCATGGAAGCCACCCAAGGCCCCATCACCTCATGAATAGATTAACCAACTGTGGCATATGTATACCATGGAGTACTATTCAGCCATAGAAAAGAAAAGATAGAGACTTTATATCTTTTGTGTTTACCTGGATGGGTTGAAACACATTCTTCTTAGTAAAGTATCACAAGAATGGAAAGAAAAATATTCAATACACTTACTACTAATATGAAGCCAATATATAAACAACTACACACCCACATGAAAGAAAACCACAAGTATAGTCTAGCTAGGGGGAGGGGAGAGATGGGAAGGGGGAGGGAGGGGGATTGGTGGGATCTCACCTGATGTGCCCAAGGTAAGGGTGTTCAGCACTCTCCCTGGGTGAAGGACTCAGCTACAACTTGGACTTTACCTTAGAAAGGAAAACAATGTAACCTAAACATCTGTATCTTCATACTGATCTGAAATTTAAAAAAAAGAAAGAGGAAAATAGAAAAGAAATGTACACTTAAAATTGGTGAATTTTATTGTACCTAGATTATAGATTATATGGCTCATTAAAAATAGTGAATCTCAATGTCCCTAAAATAGTTAATGTTGCACAGAATAAGTGTTTACATTTAGTCTTTTCCAGCAGGGAGGCTGAGGTCATCTGGGGTCAGACACATGGTGACTTCATTGCCATGTGACTTGCCAAAGCCAGGCTTCCTCGTGCTGGAGTTCTGAGTTCTGCTCTCCACCTGCCTTCTGGGCATACAGGAGGGCCCTTGCTGGCCCTGTGATCAGATGGGACCATGTGACTGATGCTGGCCCTGTGATCAGATGGGACCATGTGACTGATGATGACATCATCTCCAGGACGGATCATTCCATTGTCCTGGAAGAGAGTGACCAAAGCTCTCCTATCACAGAGATCAAATGTTCTAAATGCCAAAGTCCATAATGCACAATATTTGTGTAAAATTAAGGTAGCAGATCACACTTGTGCACACCTGAGGATGCACCGAGTAAGTCTGGATGGTTAATAAAGAAACCAGTGATAACTGTTTGCCTTAGGATTGGGGAGGCAGCAATGGAAGGAAAAGTTTTAGGTTATCTTTTACACTTTTCAATTTCTAAGCCAGGAAATGTATTATTATTATTATATTTTTTATTAAATCATAGCCGTGTATATTAGTGCAATCAAGGGGTACAATGTGCTGGTTTCACATACAATCTGTACTATTTTCATCAAACTGGTTAACATAGCCTTCATGGCATTTTCTTATTTTCTTAGTTATTGTATGAAGACATTTGTATTCTGCATTTAGTAAGTTTCACTTGTACCCTACCTTTGTTTAATTCTTAATAAACTGTTCACTTGTTTAAAAAAAAAAAGAAATGAGAATAATGTTCTATGTATTCAATAGAAATATAAGCCACATAAGTAATTTTAAATTTTCTAGTAACATATTAAAAAAGTAAAAATAGGTGAAATTAATTTTAATGTTATTTAATACAATATGTCCAAAATATTATTCTTGAACATCTAATAAAAAAACAAGAAATCAGTAATGTATACTTTACACTTTTTCCATACTAAGTTCTCAAGATCCAGTATATACTGTACACTTACAGCACTCCTCAATTTGGATCATTGCAGTCCCCAAGGCAGACAGTCCCCAAGTTACAAACATCTGACTTATGTACAATTCTCATTTATGAACAGAGACTACTATAGTAAGCCCCTAAGTTACAAACATCCAACAAGACATACAACACTTACGAACAGAGGCTACTACAGGTAATAGGTAAATGTACCTGTTTCAACTAACATACATACTCAACTTAAAAACAAACCTACAGAACCTATCTTGTTTGTAACCTGGGGACTGCCTGCAATCACGGTTCAGGTGCTCAGTAGTCACAGAAGGCAAATGGTAGCTACACTGATAGGTCCAGGTCCAACATACTCTAGAATACTCCATTTAAGAAATTGGGCACAGGTACCAGAAGAAATAACGATCTTCTAAACCTGAAATTTAAAAATCTAAATCCATGGGAGTTTAAAAATGTTTAGGCCAGAAAGACTATCATCACTGAAAAATGAAGATATCTCTAAGACATTTTAAAAAACGTCCCTTTATCTTTATTTACAATATTTAATTCTGGAGGCACCAGGAACGGAAAGAGGAAACACAAGAAGAAGGGGAAAAAGTCTCTAAGACGACAGTTCTAATTCATCCTTCTATTCATCCACCTCACCAACCTGCTACCCAGCCCTCACTCCACTCACTCATCAAAACTTACTAAGCATTATAATTGGCTTGACAGTCACTGTCTACATTCTACAGCTACATGGGTATATAAAAAGTCTTTCCCATGATTCTTTTTGGGTATTTCTGAAATAAACTCATATACACTGTTTAATAAAGATATCATCATAGCATTATTTGTAAAAGCAAAAGAATGTAACAGTAAACAAAATCCTCTGTTAATATGGTTCCGATTAAATAACAGTTTAACTGTATGGTAGAGCACCTCATTAATCAATCAGTTGTATTAGTCATATTTTTAAGAAAAAAATACCTGGCAAGACAATGTTTAGAAAGAATAAAAACTGAAGTATATATCCATGTGTTTGTATATGCAGAGAACACCTGGAAGGTTGCATACAAAAAAAGTAACAGTTATTGCTTCTAAGGAGAAGGCTGGGTAGTGAAGAAAGGAAATGAAAAGTTACTTTTCACTAAATATCCTTTCTAACCTTTGAATTTTTGTTCCATGTACATGTATTACCTATTGAAAACATAAAAGAAAAAGGCAGTACATTTGTAAAAAAGACACAGAATTGAGTAAGAATAAAATGTGCTATGTACATATAACATTATTGTACATGAGACACAATAAAGCAGACCTGGCATGATTAAATCTGCAGCATGCATTGTCAAGGGCAGAATCTGTCAAGTAGAATATGTTCCTCCATAAAAATAAGCTAAAAATATACTGACATCTTCAGACTATTTCTTGCTAAAAATGTCCCTGAGATACCACAGTAAAGTAAGACTGTCAGACTGCAACATTCCACAAACATCTTACCCTGTTATTGTTGACTCTGTATGTAGCAGAGCTGTCAGTAATGGATGTCTGAGTGTCTCTGTAAATGCCTGTTAACAACTGTTAAAAAAAAAACCAAGATGGGAGAGTCAGAGTTAACTTGATCTAAACTGAGTAATATTATTCTTATTCTTCAAGATGTAAGGTTAAGTAAATGAATTCTTAGAAGAGTTTTAAAATGCCATATTTCTTTTAACCTGGAGAAAAATCTAATTAATTATAAATTTCATTCCCCTCTTCTCAATATAAGGAAAAGCAACATTATTTTCAAAGTACAGTGGTCGAATTTACCAACCTTTTGTAAACATTTTTAACTACTAAAAACAATTTGTGATTACAGTCCTTTAGCAAATGGGAAATAATTTATACTTTCAAAAGGACAAGTAAAAAGCAGAAAATTTCTCCTGTTTGCTACAGTAAGACAGTTAAAAATACTAAACATATTAAAAATAAATACTCGTGAAAAGAAGCCTAACTAGTCCATTATGTCACAGAAGGCTCATCCTTTTAAAAAATGTCTTCAACAAGCTCCCGGAGGGTTTGTTAACCAAGGAATTATAATGTGTATATAGGTTACTGGCTTCTATGTCTTCCGCGATGCTGGAATGAAACTAGTTATATAAAATCCTTAAATGTGATAAGTCTCATCATCTAGCAAGGGCAAAAAAAAAAAAAAAATAGAAACTAGAAATAATTCTCTTCTATGGGTTTTCCAAAAATCTTTCTGTGACTCCCAAATTTCCCAGCATCAGTTTCTTTCACCATGAGATGACAAGAATAGTGGGATGCCATAAAATTCTGTATGAAGTTTAACAGATTTATCAGAGGTGTAAATCAAAGCATTTACCCTGACGAAGAGCAATGTTTTCCCGGAGTCACACAGACCGACAAGAAGAACAGCTCTCTGACTGCTCCTTCTGCTCCGGATGAACTTCCAGAACACTGTAGAACAGAGACAGAACAGCAATCGAAATCACACCCTGATAATCAGCAGTATGTGGGTATGACTGTTATCATAACCGTTACTATTGTAACGGGGACCCGCTGAGTATCAGCCACTAACAGCTGTCGCTATTCTTCGTCTGCACTCCTTACTGTGGACTCAGGGACTATCTTATTACCTTCGTATCCCCCGCACCCATCTCACAAACACAGGAAGCTCACAGATGGTGAGCTCAGCAGCGAGAGCTGGGTAAACCGCGCGCTCAGGCACAAGAGGGGTGCGCCCCAAGGTCCAGGACGTCACTGCAGGGGTCGCCCGGAATGCTGCTGTAACACACTGCTGCTGCCACTGCTTCAAGCAAGAGGGTGGGGTGGCAGAAGTGGAGAACCTCGCTTAGACGTCCCCAAAGTGCTACATCGGCCTCGCGTCCGCGGCCTGCGGAAGTGCAGCCAAAACAGACTCCAGTCGGCCCCGCACCCGCCATCACCACCAGCCGCCTCCTCACCCAGCGTCAACAGCACCGCAACAACTGCCACCACTACTGACAATAGCGTCGGGTCTGTCTGCTGCAACTCCTGACGAAAGGAGTCTAGGTAGGGCTGGAAGTTGCCCCCGGCACCACTGCCACCCCCCACCCGGCGAGAGTCCGCGGAAGCCATGGATGAGGCGCGTGGTCCCCGTCGCTGCAAAAGCGACGTGGCCCTGGGCTCTGCGCAGGCGCGGGAAGCCTCACGGGAGTGGTAGTTCCTAAGCTGTTTGCTCGCCTTTAGGCCGTGGGTTCCCCAAGTGCCTGATGGGAGTTGTAGTTCTCTGGTACGCCGTGCTCCTACAGACTGGCGATTCGACTAGGGACACATTTATCCTTTAAAATATGGGTGGGTCAGCCGTCTCCTTATTTGTGGCTATTGAAAAAGCTGATGAAATCAGGAAAGTGAATGGCTCCCGAAATTTCCACTGAGGATTTCTAGTCAGTCGCTAAGCGAGGAGAAACTTGTGAGGAGCTCAAACATCCTACAGACATTTAGTCTGAATTGAATGTAGCGCGGGTGGATGTGCGGTGGGATACGGAATTCATAAAGGGACGCGATGTCCATCGTGAGTTCAGAGAAAAGCTGCTAGAAACTGGAACTGTTAGCCTCTGGAAAATGAGCAAAAGCCTCACACGCTCGGGGAATACAAGTAAGTCAGTGTCCCTACACTGTTACTCCAGGGCTGAAAACTCCAGTGTGGGACCTCACCTACGGTGCGTCTTAGAAGGGTACAGGTAAACTTACTAAACGCAGAATACAGATGTCTTCATACAATAACTAAGAAAATGCCATGAAGGCTGTGTTAAACAGTTTGATGAAAATATTTCTGATTGTATATGAAACCAGCACATTGTTACCCCTTGATTGCACTAATGTACACAGCTATGATTTAATAAAAAAAAATAAAAAAATAAACTCCAATGTCTGCATTAACGGAAGCAACCAGGAAAACCAATGCCTGGGACCGCCAGTGACTACTGAAAAGTGCAGTGGTCATCCCCACAGGAAGGGGGCAGACCCTGTCAAGCCAGGTAGGTGGTGTGATACCTGGGTGGCCAGTTCTTCCTGTTTTTGAACAGAAGCATAAAGGTGAATTTTTATGGGAAATTTTCACTTTTAAAATTTTTGCAGGTAATTGAAAACCTTCAAAAACTTGTGGCCCAAGTAAAACATCTCTGATGGCCTCAAGTGGACAGCCTAAAAGGGTCCCAGTTTGCAGGTTCAGTCATTAAATAGGTGTCATTGTTTTTAAAATGTACACATGATTTATAGATATGACCGAGTAACATCATGGCCACATCAATGTCATTGAAAGATGGAAAGAAGTTTATTACTCAGAGTTTCTCATTGCCACTGTGAAAGTTGTCAGAATCAAGATGGAGTCACTTGTGTTTCAGGGTTCTCATGCACAAATACCTGATAACAAAACTATCAGCCTTGCACATGGTCCATCACAACTTTATACACAAAAATACTTCTGTGAGGATATCTGTTCAGCAACTGCCTGTCCAATGTTGGACTGATACCTTATTATTGATCATTGTAGCCAAAGAAAGTTATCTGAAAACAATTATGTAATCCTCATTTTTCCTTTATAAACCTTTGTCTTCCTTTATCTCCCCTCCCCTGATGTGGACATAGTTTATAAGGTGCTTGTATTCCCATAGCCTGTTCCTGAATAGGCATGGTTTTGTTACTTAGGTTGACACTACACAGGGCCATGTGAAATCTCAACCCACACAGGGACCAGGAAAAGAGAGAGGAACATTTATTATTAATGTGTTAGGGAATAGCTGGGTAGAGACATTTTTGATTGAACTGGAAGTGCAACAGAGTTGTTACGGTTTGTGTTTGGAGGGTTCAGAATATAATTTAAGCACCCCCCCCCCAAAAGCTAAGGCACAGGGAAAATGTAAACGACTTTGGCTGCTAGTTTGACATTGTGATAAATGGCTGTCAAATCACCAATTACAAAATCTATAAACGTTGGTTAGAACTGTCATTTAAATGGGAGTGAAAGTATATACAGCTGGAAAGGTTGGCAGGACCTAGACCAGAAGGGATTTTGTGTGCTGTGGTGATAAACTTAGAGTTTATCCAGAATACAGTAAAAAGTTTCAATCCCAGTATCATAGGTGATTGGCAATATGGAGAACTAGACTTGGGAAAGAAAAGACTACAAGTGGTGATACCAGAAGGATCTCTTTGCAGTATTTAGGTAAAAGATGCTCAAGTTCTAATACAGTGACAAAAGTGAGGAAGGAGAAATAGATTTTGCACTTCCTTGTGGCACTGAGAATGCAGCAGACAGCTGTAGAAGAACCCAACCTCCACAGATAAGAAAGAACTTTATAAGAAACACCAAGCAAAAATAACCTTGAAAGATACTATGTAACAAATAACAGCACTCTGGTTTCTTGAGAAATAAATTCATTAATTCTTTATGATTTTTGCCTGCTAGCTAAAAACTTTTCCCATAGCCCAACATCTGTAGCTGTAACTCTGTAATGGTCACTGAGCTAAAATTGTATAAAAGGGCTTTGTGGGAAGGACTGGTGGGGCTCAGTGCTTTAAGGCTGATGGCCTGCTGAGTTTCCCCATTGGGCAAATAAAATTTCTTCCCCTGTAATCTTTGGTGAGAGTCTATTGGTTTTGATTAGTGAGTCCTCCAACAAAAGTAGCTATGGAAAAGAGGGCACAAATTGGAGCAATGTCTAGAAGTTGAAATGTACATGTTGTGATTATTTGAACATGGTGAGTTAAGAAGTAGTTAATAAAAGTAGTCATATCTGCATTGTAGGCATCTAGTATGGGTGACCAGTAGGATGACAGTGCCATTAAGTGGGTTGGGACCTCAATGGAAGGGGGTTCGGTGCTGTGCACCCAATGGGAATGGGTAGCCAGAATGAAAATTGCCTCTCCTTCTTATCTGTTGAGGGTGCTTCTGAGAAATGTAAAAGCTTAACATCAAACAGGTGATAGAGTAAACAAATGTAAAGTTCCACTAACAGATTTTCATTTGGAAGTCAAGAGCTAACAAGTGGTCGTCAAAATCATGGAGAGCATGAAGAATGAGTGGAGAGAGGAACTCACAAAGAAACCTATGAAGGAAGGAGAGTCAGTGACTTGGGAGTAA
The DNA here is from genome assembly GCA_963574655.1 of Perodicticus potto. Lineage (NCBI taxonomy): Eukaryota > Metazoa > Chordata > Mammalia > Primates > Lorisidae > Perodicticus > Perodicticus potto. Next base: position 22,029 of record CAUYRH010051711.1, read on the forward strand.
AACAGACATGTCTGGGAAGGGTTCAGTAGCATCTTGTGTAACTGAGTCGCTCCTATGATGAGGCTTTCAATAAGCATGGGTTCAAGAGGATAAGCTGGAGGCGCATGCGTGGACAGAGTGTGGGAATGGACTCAAGACTAAGTGGATGGCAAAGACAGTAGGGAATGAGAAAAATGTTTGATGTTAATGAGCATTTCCTGGTGCCAGGCATTGTTCTAAATACTTTTAATACATTAATTTGTTTAATCCTTACAATGACTCATTATTCCAACTTTGCAGAGGGGAAAGTGAGGCAGAAGTTAAGTAATTTCCCCAAGGATACATTTAAGGGGCAAAATTGGGATTTGACCCCAGACAGTTGGGCTTCGTATCAATACGCTCTAAAATGGTAGAAATTGTCTTATTGGGTATATCAAGGACATGTGTCACCCTAGCCTTCTAATTTTAGCTTCTCAGGGAGTGGGATGTGCTGGTTAAAAGGGCTATATTTAAATAGGATTTTCTCCAACATCATTCAACATCCTTAGTCAGGTACTCACAAGTGGGATCAGTCCCCCTCATCCACCTATCATTCTTTGTCCACAGACATCTGGACAGGCATCTCAGGCAGCCCCCTCCGGTCTTTTATTTTTATTTATTTATTTATTCATTTATTTATTTATTTTGAGACAGAGGCTCAAGCTATCACCCTGGGTAGAGTACTGTGGCATCACAGCTCACAGCAACCTCCAATTCCTGGGCTCAAGTGATTCTCCTGCCTCCGCCTCCCAAGTAGCTGGGACTATAGGCGCCCGCCACAACGCCCGGCTATTTTTTTGGTTGCAGCTGTCATTGTTGTTTGGCGGGCCCCTGGCTGGATTCGAACCTGCCAGCTCGGGTGTATGTGGCTGGCACCTTAGCTGCTTAAGCCACAGGTGCCGAGCCTCTCCGATCTTTTAAAAAAAAGAAGCCACATACACTGTGGCTGGTGGATTCAGACCCGGCCCAGGCCAGCTAAACAACAATGACACCTGCAACAAAAAATAGCCAGGAGTTGCAGCGGGCGCCTGCAGTCTCAGCTACTTGGGAGGCTGAGACAAGAGTATCACTTAAGCCCAAGAGTTTGAGGTTGCTGTGAGTTGTAATGCTACGGCACTCTACTGAGGGGAACATAGTGAGACTCTGTCTCAAAAAAAAAAAAAAAAAATAGAAGGGGAGGAAGGCAAGTCAGACGCAAGAGGTCCTAAGTGCTCCTCTTCAGAACTGATTCTCTCACCTTGTTTGTACCATATCTAAGCTTTTTCAGTTGCCCCTGATACTCTGGAAACTCCCACACTAAACAATGTAACCATTGCTTTTTAGATGTAGACACAGGCAAGGCCTGGCTTAATTTCCCAAGTGCTGGATCACAGCTGGCACCTAGTTTGCACTTCTCAAAATGTCTTGAGCTGGGAAGGAAATACCTGCAAGCCCTGGGGGTCCCTATCTGCTGATGCACTGTGCCACACATCTGGGTTCTTCCTTGGAGACAGGAGAAAGATGGCATCAGCCACAGCTGTCCTGGCTTTCCTAAAGGTGTCCTGTGATCACTGCTCACTGGCATGTGGACGTGCACATGCTGGTGTTGCAGTGATGTGGACAAGCAGAGCCACCACTTTATTGTACAGCAGAACAGTCAACTCCACTTCTGTTCATCCATCTCAAGCTTCTCCACCCTGTGGCTCTTTTGCCTTCTCATTCAAGGATAACATCTTGGGTTGAACAGGTAAAGGGTCTTTCCTTCTACTTCTAAATCATTCCTGATATTAACACAATTTAACTGGGACCTTTGGAGAGTTATCTGCACACACTTTCCTCAGTTAAAACATACAATTCCATAATATCAGGAGATGTGAAATCCAGACTAGTTTACTGTGAAGCTTCTCCCTTGGAGTCACTTGAAAAAAGTCATTGAACTAACAGATACTTATTTTGAGAAATCAAATGGTAAATAAAGGTACAAAATTTAAATGACCATTTTTTTGGTCCTTCCAAGGCTACTGCTTAGATATAACTGTCCTTATACTCACATGAACCTATGTGTTTATGATTTATTTAATTAAGTGGGTGATCATATAGTGTATAAGTCTTGTTATAAGAATTGTTTCACCAAACTGTCTTTCCCCGGCAGTTCATATCACTCTACTTCTTTCTTTTTTTTTGAATGATAGCTACTATATTTGTTTTGTATTTTTTTCCTTTTTTAAAAAAATTAAATCATAGCTGCGTACATTAGTGCAATAAAGGGGTACAATGTACTGGCTTCATATACAATCTGAAATGTTTTCATCAAACTGTTTAACATACCCTTCATGACATTTTCTTAGTTACTGTATGAAGACACTCTTCTTTCTTTTTTTTTTTCTTTGTAGAGACAGAGTCTCTCAAAGAAAGACTCTCAGAGAGTCTAAAGTCTCTCTCTCACTTTATCACTCTCAGTAGAGTGCTGTGGTGTCACACAGCTCACAGCAACCTCCAACTCCTGGGCTCAGGCGATTCTCTTACCTCAGCCTCCCGAGTAGCTGGGACTACACGCACCCACCACAACGCCCGGCTATTTTTTTGTTGCAGATTGGCTGGGGCCGGGTTTGAACCCGCTACCTTCGGTGTATGGAGCTGATGCCCTACTCACTGAGCCACAGGGTCTGCCCACACGCTACTTCATTCTTTGTACATGGTGCAGAGTACCCTAGTGTTCAGATATATACTAAATCACATTAGTCTTCCATTTTCACTTTTTTCACCTTGTAAAAACACTCTATGATAGTTCTTTCATGGACTATATTCCTAGAAGTGCAACCAAGAATAAAGGACACACGCATGTGAAGGATGGTAGATTTGGCCAGACATCCCTCTAGAGCAGGGATTTCCAACCACTGTGCCGCAGCTCAGCGTGCCCTGAGAGGATCTTACGTGTGCTAAAATTTTTAAAAGATCATGAATTAAATTATTTTTGAAAGAATTTCAAAGCACAGTAAGTATATTATTTCTCTCTCTCTCTCTTTTTTTTTTTGATCGACATAATTTTAGTGTGCCGTGGTAGTTTATAGGTTCAAGTATGCCCTGAGATAAAAATGGTTGAAAAACACTGCTCTAGAGAGACTTCTCCCATCTGGATTCACATCAAAAGTAGGTTACATTAACTGTTTTCTCTATTCCTTCCTGAAAAAAAAGAGCATGAGCTCATGCATTCTATTCTTTAATTATGAGTAAGTAATTTCATATTCCAGATAAGAGTTGGCAGTTTGTATGTAATCTAGTAACTGTCTCTAACATTTTTTGCCTTTTAAAATCAGTTTGTTCATCTTATTATACTGATTTCTGAGTGTATATTAACCTTTGTTACTTCTAAAAATATTTTTCCATTTTATTTGTCTACTTTTGTCTTACAGAGACTTAAATTTTGCATGATCTGAAATTTATTAACATTTTTCTTAATTGCTGTCAGGTCGGCATAATGTTAGAAAGCCTTTCCAAATATTACATAACAAATACTATGTTAAGATAGTGATGTTTTGTGCTTTTAATTTTTTATTTAGATCTTTGATAGGGGCTGGGCACCTGTGGCTTAACGGGCTAAAGCGCCGGCTATGTACACCTAAGCTAGCGGGTTCGAATCCAGCCCAGGCCGGCCAAACAACAATGACGGCTGCAACCAAAAAATGGCCAGGCATTGGGGCAGGTGCCTGTAGTCCCATTTACTTAGGAGGTGGAGGCAAAAGATTCACTTGAGCCCAGGAATTGGAGGTTGCTGTGATGCCACAGCACTCTATCCAGGGTGACTGCTTGAGGCTCTGTCTCAAAAAAAAAAAAAGATCTTTGATAGGTTTCGGAGGTTTTTAGTTTAAGCTGTGAGCTAGAGATCCAAGAGATTTTCTTCAGCTCAAAAATTTTTAGTCATTTTATTTCTAAACAATTTAGTGAGTAGCCCATCTTTTCCTCTGGATTATAATGTCACCTTTATCATAGACTGAATTCTCATTTACATTGAACATCTAAAATTTTTATTCTGCTTCATTATTTCCATGTGACCACCCTTTCAAATTTATCATTGTACATTTAACTTTATTTTTAAAAATAAGCTGTGTTGTGTATATTTAAGGTATACAATATGATGTTATGGTATATATATAGATAGTAAAAAGGGTATGTTGCAGCCCATATAGTCTATGGCTAGGAGTGAGAGTTATAAAAAATACCTGTATAGCTCAATAATGGAACAGCTGGGTGGAAAGGGTGTGGAGAGGGAGTTAGCTCTCCTAACAAGCATGAGAGCTCGCGAGATGAGAGCAGTGGTGAATTGGTAGTCTCTACACCTGTGGTGTTCAGAGGCAGGAGATCAGCCTTATGTTAGGCAGTCAAGGAGCATGCGCATTCTATCACAGACCCTCTTACTCTGACTCTGTCGCCTCTCCTGCCTGCGGAATGCCAGCACGGCGTCTTTCTGCTGAAGATTACTAAGCTCTACTAAAGACTAAGATCTGTCTTTCTAAGAAAACTACTTTATTCTCTCTAAGACTCTCTCTCTCTCCAGCTAAAGTAGACAGCCCTCAGGCACCTAAGAGAAACTGAACCTGAGCAAGGTAACTTAGCGGTCCGTGTCCGGAACCTAGTTAAGCCGGGCCCGAGACCTGGCCAGTTCAGGGCCTTGGCGAGAAGTGTCAGAAGTGACATGTGACAAGGTTACTATAGTGAAGCAAACTAACATCCCATCATCTCACAAAGTTACCCATTCTTTTTTGTTTTTGTGGCAAAAGCAGCTAAAATCTACTCATTTAGCATGAGTCCCAAATACAGTACAATTTTATTATCCATAGGGTCATCCGCGTGTTGAGGGTTAGATCTCTAGACTTGTTCATCCTACCTATCTTCTGATCTGCACCTCCCCATCCCTTACCCCTTCCTCCTACTTGTGTTTGAAATTGTTTTTAGATACCATGTATGTTTTCCACGCAATATTTTTCTTTCTGCATCTGGCTTATTTCATTTAACTTAATGTCCATGGTTCATTCATATTGTGGCAAATGGCAAGATCTTGTTCTTTTTTAGGGCTGAGTAATATTCCATGATGTTATACACACACACACTGTAGTTTCTTTATCCATTTGTTCTTTGACAAAGACTTAGGTTGTGTCCTTATCTTGGCTATTGCAAATAATGCTGCCATGGACCTGGGAGCCCACGTTCACAGGAGTGTATCCTTACAAGGTGGCAATCTCATTTCCTTTGAGGATATGCCATCTGACAAGTTCACAAACTCATCCTAGAAAAAGAGCTACCCATCTCATTGCTGAATATCACTACAGTCATCTTTGAAGCACTCCTCCTGGGGAGCTATGCACTAATGCCAGTGCCTTGTCCACCCTTCAGAGCAATTTTGGAAATCTTTCTGGGATGATCATCAGAGCTGTCATCATATGGCATGCAAAAACACACAACAATGATGAATACCATTCATGAAGACACCACCACACATCAACATGAACCCAGCCATGAGACACTGCCATAGCGAAGTTATGAACCCGAGTTGTTTGCACAGTGCTGCCCACATAAGCACACAGTAGCAAGTGCATGAACTTAATTGTCATACCTCCTATGATGACAGCTCTGATGGTCATTCCAGAAAAAGAGTTCCAAGATTGCCTTGAAGGGTGGATGGACTAGGCTCTGGCATCAGTGTATAGCTTCCCAAGGGGAGTCAGAGTACTTTGAAGGTGACTGTAGTTATAGTTAGCAATGAGGCATGTAGCACTTTTCCCAGGAAGAGTTTGTGACCTTGTATGCCCTGAAGAGGAATTTCTGGGTCGGTGGTAGTAATTTTTAATTTCTTTAGAAACTGCTAAGATGGGCTCAGTGCCTGTAGCTCAAGTGGCTAGGGTGCCAGCCACATACACTGGAGCTGGCAGGTTTGAATCCAGCCCGGGTCTGCCAAACAACAATGACAACTACAACCAAAATAATGGCTGGGTGTTGTGGCAGGCTCCTGTGGTCCCAGCTACTTGGGAGGCTGAGGCAAGAGAGTCACCTAAGCCCAAGAGTATGAGGTTGCTTTGAGCTGCAACGCCACAGCACTCTACCCAGAGTGACAGCTTGAGACGCTGTCTCTGAAACTGCTAAGATGGCTGTACCCATCTACATTCCTACCAACAGCGTACTGTTGGCATACCTTCCCTCCTCCCTAACAATTGTTATCTTTCAACGTTTTTTTTTTATCGTTTGGGATTCATTGAGGGTACAAAGAATTAGGTTACACTGATTGCATTTGTTAGGTTAAATCCCTCTTATAATTGTGTCCCGCCCCCAAGAGGTGTGCCATATACTGTATCTTTTGGCTTTTTGATAATAGTCATCCTAAAGAGTGTGAAGTGGTGTTGATTTGCAGTTCCCTGTTGATTAATGATATTGAGCACCTTTTCGTATAGTTGTTGGGCTTTTTTCTTCTTTAGAAAAATGTCTGTCGGCTCAGCGCCTGTGGCTCAACGGGCTAAGGCGCCAGCCACGTACACCTGAGCTGGCGGGTTCGAATCCAGCCCTGGCCCGCCAAACAACAATGACGGCTGCAACCAAAAAATGGCCGGGCGTTGTGGCGGGCGCCTGAAGTCCCAGCTACTTGAGAGGCGGAGGCAAGAGACTCGCTTGAACCCAGGAATTGGAGGTTGCTGTGAGCTGTGATGCCACAGCACTCTATCCAGGGTGATAGCTTGAGGCTCTGTCTCAAAAAAAAAAAAAAAGAAAAATGTCTGTCTGTTGAGGTCTTTTGTCCATTTTTTTAGTCAGGTTACTTGTTTTTCTACTATGGAGTTATATGAATTCTTTATAAATTTTATATATCTTATCAGATATATGGTTTGTACATATTTTTTCCCAATCCATGGGCTACTATTTCTTTTTCTTTTTTTATTGTTTTCTTTGCTGTGCAGAAGTTTTTACCTTGATGTGGTTCTATTACTTTATTTTTGTTTTTGTGGCCTGAGTTTTTGGTGTGTTATCTAAGAAATTATTGCTAAGGACACTATCCAGGAGCTCATCTTACATTTTGAGAGCTGGAAGAACTACTGTACCCTCATTACTTTTTTCTCAGAATTCTTCTTATCTGTCTCATCTCATAATTCTTCTTATCTGTCTCACTTAATTTTATCTTTTTCTTGAGCATTAGTATCATTTTGTCAAGTTAAAAAAATTGTATATTGATCAATTTAGGGAGCATTGAGATCTTTACAATATCGAGTCTTCCTATCCAAGATAATATGTCTTTTTAACATTATTTTTACTTTCCTATATGTTTTAAATGTTTTTTAAAATGTAGCTCTTATTAGTTTACTAAATGATATCTTTCATTTATTCTTACTAATTATTATTATTCTAACTCACAGTTATTCGTATAAGGGAAAGTTGTTTTACATTTTAATCTTTTCACTTTATTGAATTTTATTTTACTACTTTTACTACTTTATTATTTGGTCCTCATGGATATTCTACGTATATGCTTATCAATTACAAATAATAGTAATTTTGGTGTTTTTAAAAATGTTATGTCTTACGTAATTGAGTTGGCAACAGCCCTAAAACATTGTGAAATAAGATTGGTAGTAATCAATACTTTTTTCATGTTCCTAACTTTAGTGGGAATGCTTCTATTTCTTGACCATTAGGTATATATTAGCTTTCATTTTCATGTATATAAAATTATGGCCTAGTAACACTGGTCTGTCCTATTTTACTAATTATTATTATTATTTTTTTGAGACAGAGTCTCACATTGTTCCCCTTGGTAGAGTGCCCTGGAGTCATAGTTCACAGCAAGCTCAAACTCTTGGGCTCAAGCGATTCTCTTGCCTCAGCCTCCTGAACGGCTGAGACTATTGGTGCCCGCCATAGCGCCCAGCTATTTTTAAAGACAGGATCTCATTCTTGCTCAGGCTGGTCTGGAACCCATGAGCTCAGGCAATCCACTCACCTTGACCTCCCAGAGTGCTAGGATTACAGTTGTGAGCCACCTCGAGGCCCTATTTTACTAATTAATTTAATAATTAAAAACGGATGTTGAGTTTTATTGTTCTATCCCTATTGCCTAAGATTTCCAGGCCCATTCCTGAAAAATAACAAAATTAGGTTTATAGACCATTGCAATGAGACAGACCACATTCCAGAGGAACCATGAGACAGCTTATCCAACAAAGAACAATAGGAAGTTATTATAGAATTTAGATAAAGGAAGAGTTTAGGGGAATATTAATAATCAAGAATTATTATTAAGAGCAAAGGAGGGCTGTGTGTAAAAAGGCCCCCATCAGGTCTGGACTGCAAAGTGGACCCAGTGCCCTGTTTCCTTGGTTCCTAACCAGTTAAGAGGGGTGTGGAATGTTGTGTTCAGAAACTCCTCATTTACAGTTTTGCATCTCAGTGTAAATCAAGGCCATGGTAGGAGTTAGGAAAAGTAAGGGGCCAACTGGGGAGTCTGTCTGTCTGCCTCCCTGCCTTCCTTCATTCCTTCTTTCCTTCTTTCCTTCCTTCCTCCCTCTTTCCCTCCCTCCCTTCTTTTCTTCCTTCCTTCTCATTCTTTCTTTATGTTTGAACAGCAATTTAGAAGGCAGAGTTCATAGAACTTGGTAATGCTGGATGTGGAGTGAGGAAAAACTGAGTTGAAATTTAATACCTCTGTTTATGGCCCTGGTGATTGGCTAGATGATCATGTCTTTGGCTGATGTGGAATATGTGCTGTTTAGGGAAGCAAGAGAGAGAAGGGAAGGCTGATCACTCAATTTTTGAATTTTGGGTTTTCTGATTGCTCTAAGAGTCTATAGCAGTGATTTTCAACTGGTGTGCCATGACACACTCATGTGCCGCAAGAAGACCTGAGGTGTGCTGCAAAAATTTATAAAGATTATTAATTAAATTATTTTCAAAAGAAGTTCAAAGCACAGTAAGTATTCTTTTTTGACTCTTTTTTTTTTTTTTGATCAACAGAATTTAAGTGTGCTGCGGAAGTTTAATTACAGGTCCAAGTGTGCTGTGAGATAAAAGAGGTTGAAAAATGCTGCTCTATAGTATAGAGCCACAGGTATAAGGATGTGTAAGTGTGGGGGTGCTGGAGGCTGGAGTCACAACTGTGGCTAGAGAGGCCCAGGAGTCCTTAGCATTGTTGTAGGAGGTCTGAAAAGAGAGAACTCAGCCAGGCACAATGGCTCACCCTGTAACCCGGCACTTTGGGAGGCCAAGACATGAGGATCTCTTGAGGCCGATAGTTTGAGACTAGCCTTGGCAACAGAAGCAAGACTGTATCTCTACAAAAAATAAATAATTGGGTGGGCATGGTGGCACATATTTGTGTCCTATTACTCAGGAGGCGAGGTAGGATTGTTTGAGCCTAGGAATTCCAGGTTATAATGAGCTATGATCATGCCACTGCACTCCAGCCTGGGCAACACAGTGAGATTCTGTCTCTTAGAGACAGACAGAGAGAACCTCAAAGGGGGGAGGAGCAAAATGGCAGCCAAGTAACAGCTTCCTTGCAACTGGGCACAGTGAGACTGGGGTGAGAAGATGCCAGGCATCTCTGGCTGGTGGGATCTACCCATAATCATCCCTTTGAGGACACAGGGAGTCAGTCAGAGACCTCTGGACCCCATGAGGAGGAAGAAAGCAGTGGAGAACTGGCAAGTGGTTGCATGTGATCGTTTGGTCTAATCCCACCAGCAGCTGTAATTACAGCAGAAGTGAGATTGCAAACTAGAAAGGCCTCACCTGTGAACTGTTTTGGTTTTTTTTTTTGGACTTGCCACTCAGTTGAACTACCTTCCAACTACCTTGGGAGGACTTGGGCAAGAGTGCAGAGGACCTTACACTTTGTCTAGGGCTCCAGACTGAGCCGCTGAGCCAGACGGAGCTAATAATGTTTGACTGTGGGCTGCACAGAAGCCATTGTGGAAGAACTGTCCTGGCAAGCTCCGCCCTTAGGGTTGCAGAGCAAGGATTAGGCAGGAGACCTTGAGCGAGTAGTCTAGTGACTGAGCAGCCTAAAGGCAGGGACTGAAATACCTTACAGCCCTGGCCCTCAGGGGCATAGAGTGAGACTGGTTTTGGCATAGTGGGTAAGTGGACAGCCATTCAGGAGTGATCCCAGCGACAAGTGCTTTCCTGGGAAAGCTTCGGCTTAGCCTAGGTTCACAGTTTAAAGTGCCTTTTACGTGGGCTGAGGAGAGATTTATACTCTCCACCTGGCAGGGTTTGAGAAATCAGCAGAGGCCTCCAGTCTCCATCTTGTATAGCCGTCTCAGCATCATGATTAACATCTCATACCCCAGAAGATCACCTGTTGCCCAGACAATATTCAGCAAGGTATATATACTGCTTTGTTTTTTTTTTGTTGTTGTTGTTGTTTGTTTGTTTTATTTTGTTTTGTTTGGTTTTTTGTTTTTTTAAATTTTAACATTTTCCCTCTAGATTTTCCCCTTGTTTTTCTTTCTTTTCTTTCTTCATTTTTCTAGTTTAAATATAATTTTCCATTTTGCCTTCTTTAACAATTAGAACTCCATTTTTGTTAGTGTTTCTACCCCTATTATTTGGTTTTTCCCCCAATTTTATCCCATAAAGTTTTGTTTGCTAGCATTTTTGGCTTTCCTCTCTACTTGGTGGAGGTGGGGTACTGTGTCTGAACAGGCTAGCAAAGAGCGGCTGACCTCAAGGGAACCACTCAATCCGGCACCCCCAGAGGTTGGGGGTTTTTAAAGTTGGGTCAAAGTACCCTACTGTACACCTACCTATATTGCTCTTGTCTCCCTCTTTCTGTGCCTCTCTTCTTTTTGTCAATATTCCCTTTTACTCATCCCCTCTCCTTTCTCTTTTTTCTTTTTAAATCTTTTTTCCCTTCTTGCTCTTCAGTCTTCTCATACTTCTGGTCCTGTACAAAAGGACTCACTGAAACTCTAGTCCAGAGGCATGGTAACTTAAAGAGCAAGAGGGAGTGAAAGAAAAATTAGGGCAAGGAAACAGATGAAAGAAAATACTAATGAGGAAGAATCAGCAGAAAAATCCTGGCAACATGAAAAACCAGTCCAGAACTACCTCCCCAAGGGATCGTGAGGTAGCTTTTGCAGAGGATTCCACCTATAAAGAAATGTTAGGGCTCGGTGCCTGTGGCTCAACGGGCTAAAGCGCCAGCCACATACACCTGAGCTGGCGGGTTAAAATACAGCCCAGGCCCGCCAAACAACGATGACAAGCTGCAACCAAAAAAATGGCCAGGTGTTGTGGCGGGGACCTGTAGTCCCAGATACTTGGGAGGCAGAGGCAAGAGACTCGCTTGAGCCCAGGAATTGGAGGTTGCTGTGAGCTGTGATACCACAGCACTCTATCCAGGGTAGAAAGCTTGAGGCTCTGTCTCAAAAAAAAAAAAAATGTTAGAAATGACAGAAAGGGAATTTAGAATACAGATGATGAAAACAATGAAGGAAATGATGGAAACAATGAAGGATATTGCTGATAAAGTGGAAAATAACCAAAAGGAAATCCAAAATCAGAATTAAATTAGAGATGAACAATATGAAGAATATAGAAGAATATAGAAAGGATATAGCAGAGCTGAAGGAACTGAAGCAGTCAATTAGGGAACTTAAAGATGCAATAGAACGTATCAACAACAGATTAGGCCATGCAGAAGAAAGAATCTCAGAGGTAGAGGACAAAGCTCTTGAGACAACTCAGATAGTTAAAGAAGCAGAAAAGAAGAGAGAGAAAGCAGAATGTTTACTGACAGAATTGTGGAACTTTATGAAGCATTCAAACATACGAGTTATAGGTATCCCAGAAGGGGAAGAAGATTGCCCCAGGGGAAAGGAAGCCATACTAGAGAATATTATAAATGAAAATTTCCCAAATATCACCAAAGATTCTGACACACTTCTTTCAGAGGGATATCAGACCCCAGGTTGCCTCAACTCTAACCAAGCTTCTCTAAGACACATTGTGATGAAGCTGTCCAAAGTCAAGACAAAAGAAAAGATTCTTCAAGCTGCCAGGAGTAAGCACCAGTTGACCTACAGGGGCAAATCCATCAGGGTGACTGCAGACATCTCTATTGAAACTTTTCAAGCAAGAAGACAATGGTAATCTACCTTTAATCTACTTGAACAGAAAAATTTCCAGCCCAGAATTCTATATCCTGCTAAGCTAAGCTTTAAAATGGACAGAGAAATAAAATCATTTATTGATCTACAAACTTTGAGGAAATTCACCACAACAAGACCAGCTTTACAGGAAATACTTCAACCTGTTCTACACACTGACCATCGCAATGGATCAACAGCAAAGTAAACACTCAGAAATTAAAGGACAGAACCTAACTTCTACAATGATGCAAAAGATAAAACTAAGCAATGGACTCTCACAAAATAAAATGAATAGAACACTACCACACTTATCAATTATCTCAATAAATGTTAATGGCTTGACTTCCCCACTGAAGAGGCATAGATTGGCTGACTGGATTAAAAAACACAAGTCATCCATTTGCTGTCTGCAGGAAACACACTGAGCTTCAAAAGACAAATTAAAACTCCAAGTTAAGGGTTGGAAGACAATTTTTTCAGACAAATGGAATTCAGAAGAAAAGAAGAGTTGGCAATCTTATTTTCAGATACATGTGGATTTAAAGTAACTAAAGTCAAAAAAGACAAAGATGGTCACTTTATATTGGTCAAGGGAAAAATACAACAAGAAGACGTTTCGACTCTAAATATTTATGCACCCAACTTAAATGCTCCCAGATTCTTGAAACAGACCTTACTCAGTCTGAGCAATATTATATCCCATAACACCATAACAGGGGACTTTAACACTCCTCTTACAGAGCTGGATAGTTTCTTTAAACAGAAATTAAACAAAGATATAAGGGACTTAAATGAGACCCTAGAACAAGTGTGCTTGATAGATGTATATAGAACACTCCATCCCACAGATAAAGAACAGATACATTCTTCTCATCACCCCATGAAACATTCTCCAAATTGATCATATCCTAGGACAGAAAACAAACCTCAACAGAATCCAAAGAATTGAAATTTTACCTTGTATCTTCTCAGACCACACGGCACTAACGGTGGAACTCAACTCCAACAAAAACATTGAACTGCACACAAATGCATGGAAATTAAACAACCTTCTGTTGAATGACAGTTGGGTGCAGGAAGAAATAAAAGAGGAAATCATTAACTTCCTTTAGCACAACAACAATGAAGACACAAGGTAGCAAAACCTGTAGGATACTGCAAAAGCAGTTCTGAGAGGAAAATTTATCACTTTAGATGCCTGCATTCGAAAAACAGAAAGAGTGAGCATCAACAAACTCACAAGCCATCTTATAGAATTGGAAAAAGAAGAACAATCTAAGCCTACACATAGCAGAAGAAAATAAATATCCAAAATTAAATCAGAGACCAGTGAAATTGAAAACAAAGGAATCATTCAGAAAATTAATGGAACAAAGAGTTGATTTTTTGAAAAAATAAACAAAATAGATAAACCTTTGGCCAGACTAACTAGAAATAGAAAAGTAAAATCTCTAGTAACCTCAATCAGAAATGATAAAGGGGAAATAACAACTGATGCCACAGAGATACAAGAGATCATCTCTGAATACTACCAGAAAATCTATGCCCAGAAATTTGAAACTGTGAAGGAAATGGACCAATATTTGGAATCAAACCCTTTCCCTAGACTTAGCCAGGAAGAAATAGAGCTCCTGAAAACACCAATTTCAAGCACTGAGATCAAAGAAATAATAAAAAATCTTCCAACAAAAAAATGCCCTGGGCTCGGCACCTGTGGCTCAATGGGCTAAGGTGCCAGCAACATACACCTGAGCTGGCGGGTTCAAATCCAGCCTGGGCCCACCAAACAACAATGACAGCTGCAACCAAAAAATGGCCAAGTGTTGTGGCGGGCACCTGTAGTCCCAGCTACTTGGGAGGCAGAGGCAAGAGACTCGCTTGAGCCCAGGAATTGGAGGTTGCTGTGAGCTGTGATGCTACAGCACTGTATCCAGGGTGACAGCTTGAGGCTCTGTCTCAAACAAACAAACAAACAAAATGCTTTGGTCCAGATGGCTTCACCCCAGGATTCTGTCAAACTTTCAAGGAATAGCTTATTCCCATACTGCAGAAACTATTCCAAAAAACTGAGGAGGAAGGAATCTTCCCCAACATATTCTATGAAGCAAACATCACCCTGATACCAAAACCAGGAAAAGACCCAACTGAAAAGGAGAATTTCAGGCCAATTTCTCTAACGAATATAGATGCAAAAATTCTGAACAAAATCTTAGCCAATAGATTACAGCTTATCATTTAAAAAGTCATACATCATGATCAAGTAGGTTTCATCCCAGGGATACAAGGTTGGTTTAAGATATGCAAGTCCATAAATGTTATCCATTATCCACCCTATTAGCAGAAGCAAAAACAAAGACCATACGATCCTCTCAATAGATGCATAAAAAGCGTTCAATAAAATCCAACATCCTTTTCTAATTAGAACACTGAAGACTATAGGCATAGGTGGCATATTTCTTTTCTTTTCTTTTCTTTTTTTATTAAATCATAGCTGTGTACATTAATGCAATCATGGGGTACAATGTGCTGGTTTTATATACAATTTGAAATATTTTCATCAAACTGGTTAACATAGTCTTCACAGCATTTTCTTAGTTATTTTATTAAGACATTTATATTCTACACCTAGTAAATTTCTCATGTACCCTTGTAAGATGCACTGTAGGTGTGGTCCCACAATTACTCTCTCTCCACCCATCCTCCCCCCTCCTCCCTTTCCTAAATCTAATTTCTTAACAGCTTGTCTTGGTGACTCAGTTGTCACTATGAACATTTGATT
>CAUYRH010051713.1:0-17569 GCA_963574655.1 Perodicticus potto
ACAACAGCTTGGTAACTAGGATCTATAGAGAACTCAAATTAATCCACATGCAAAAAGCCAACAATCCCATATATTAATGGGCAAGAGATGTGAATAGAACCTTCTCTAAAGAAGACAGAGAAATGGCTAACAAACATATGACAAAATACTCATCCCTAATTATTAGAGAATGGCAAATCAAAACCACCCTGAGTGAGATACCATCCAACCCCAGGGAGAATGGCCCACATCACAAAATCTCAAAACTGCAGATGCTGGCGTGGATGTGGAGAGAAGGGAACACTTTTACACTGCTGGTGGGACTGCAAACTGATACAACCTTTTTGGAAGGAAGTATGGAGAACCCTCAAAGAACTCATGCTAGACTTCCCTTTTGATCCTGCAATCCCATTACTGGGCATCTACTCAGAAGGAAAAAAAATCCTTTTATCATAAGGACGCTTGCACTAGACTGTTTATTACAGCTCAATTTACAGTCGCCAAAATGTGGAAACAGCTTAAATGCCTACCAACCCAGGAATGGATTAACAAGCTGGGGTATATGTACACCATGGAATACTATTCAGCTATTAAACAAAATGGAGACTTTACATCCTTTGTATTAACCTGGATGGAAGTGGAACACATTGTTCTTAGTAAAGCATCAGAAGAATGGCAAAGCATGAATCATCTGTACTCAATTTTGATAAGAGGACAATTAATGACAATTAATGACATGGTGGGGGAAGGGGAGAGCAGAGAGAGAAAGAATGAGGGAGGGGTGGAGAAAGGAAGAGCAGAGAGAGGAAAGGGGGCGTGGGGTCTTGGTGTGTGCCACACCTTTTGGAGGCAAGACACGATTGTAAGAGGGACGTTACCTAACAAATGCAATCAGTGTAACCTGTTTTCTTGTACCCTCAATGAATCTCCAACAATAAACTAAAGAAAAAAGTAATAGAGAATATAGAGTAAGAGAAAAGTGTCAAGTCACATATAATGGAATCTTCATTAGACTAGCATCAAATTTGTCAGCAGAAACCTTATAGGCCAGGAGAGAATGGGACAATATATTCAAAGTGCTAAAAGGAAAAAAAAAAACCCTTCCAGCCAAGAATATTATGTTTAATAAAACTATTCTTCAGAAATGAAGAAGAAATAATCTTTTCTGGATAAGCGGGCACCACCACTAGACTTCCCTACAAGAAGTATGTGAGGGAATCCTACATCTGTGTATAAAAGTATGAGGCTCGGCACCTGTAGCTCAAGTAGCTAGGGCACCAGCCACATACTCCGGAGCTATTGGGTTCAAATCCAGCCCGGCCCGCCAAACAACAATGACAACTACAACCAAAAAAATAGCTGGGCACTGTGATGGATACCTGTAGTCTCAGCTGCTTGGGAGGCTGAGGCAAGAGAATCAGTTAAGCCCAAGAGTTTGAGGTTGCTTTGAGCTGTGACATCACGGCACTCTACTGAGGGCGACATAGTGAGACTCTGTTTAAAAAAAAAAAAAAAAAAAGTCTGTTATCAAAAAGACAAAAAATAATTCTGGCACGGATGCAGATAGAGAACTTAACAAACTATTGGTGGGAATGTAAGTTAATACATCAATTATGGAAAATAGTTAAAAAATTAAAATAGAACTATTCTATGGTCCAGCAATCTTATTACTGGGTATTTGTTCAAATCAGTATATCAAAGAGATAGCTGCACCCCCATGCTTTTTGCAACACTATTGGCAATACCCAAGATGAGGAATCAACCTAAGTATCCATCAGCAGATGAATGGATGAAGAAAATGTGGTAGAGATACACAATGGAACAATATTCTGCCATTTTAAAAATGACATCCTAGAGGCATTATTTTATTTTACTTTACTTTTTTACTTGACTTTTTACTTTACTCTTTTTTTATTTTACTCTTTACTTTTTACTTTACTACTTACTTTGCTCTTTACTTTTTACTTTACTCCTTACTTTTTACATTGCTTTTTACTTTACTTGCAAATTGATTTATTGGTTTGTTTGTTTCTTTTTTTTTATTTATTTATTTATTTTTTTTTGAGACAGAGCCTCAAGCTGTCACCCTGGATAGAGCGCTATGGCATCACAGCTCACAGTAACCTCCAACTCCTGGGCTCAAGCGATTCTCCCGCCTCCGCCTCCCAAGTAGTTGGGACTACAGGTACCCGCCACAACGCCCAGTCATTTTTTGGTTGCAGCTGTCATTGTTGTTTGGCGGGCCCGGGCTGGATTCGATCACATCAGCTCAGGTGTATGTGGCTGTCTCCTTAGCCCGTTGAGCCACAGGTGCCGAGCCTGGTTTGTTTGTTTCTTTAGAGATAAGAGTCTCACCCTGTTGCCCAGGCTACAGTTCTGTGGTTTCAGCCTAGCTTGCAGCAACTTCAAACTCCTGGGCTAAAGCTCTCCTGCCTCAGCCTCCTGAGTAGCTGGGACTACAGGCACATGCACAATGTCTGTCTAATTTTTTTCTGTCATTAAGAGAGACAGGGTCTTGCTCTTGCTTAGACTGGTCTCAAACTCCTGAGCTCTGGGAATCCTCCCAAAGTGCTAGGATTACAGGCATGAACCACTGTGCCCAACCAAGGACATTATTTTAAATTAAATAAAAACCAGTTCTCAGTCATATGTAGGAGCTAAAAAAGTTGATCTCATAAAAGTAAAGAGTACAATCATGTTTACTAGAGGCTGGAGAATGGAGGGACATAGGAGGTATAAGAGGTTGATTAACAGATACAAAATTACAGCTAGATAGGAAGTGTAAGTTTTAGTGTTCTGTGGCACTATAGGGTGACTGTAGTTAACAATAATTTATTGTGGCTCAGCGCGTATAGCTCAAAGGTTAGGGCACCGGCCACATACACTGGGCTGGCGGGTTCAAACCAGGCCGGGGCCTGCTAAACAACGACAACTACTATAAAAAAAATAGGTGGGCATTGTGGCGGTGCCTGTGGTCCCAGCTACTTGGGAGGCTGAGGCAAGAGAATTGCTTAAGCCCACAAGTTTGAGGTTGCTGTGAGCTGTGATGCCATGGCACCCTACTAAGGGCAACATAGTGAGAGTCTGTCTCAAAAACAAAAAAACAAACAAAATAATAATTTATTGTATACTTTCAAATAGTTAGAGGATTTTTTGATACATTATATTTATATATACAGTAGAGCCTCTGTAAGTTGATCACCCAAAGAACTATAACAAACTGGTCAACATATGGAGGTGGTCAACATAAGTAATTAGGCCTACTGCACTGCTGTGTACTTTTTTGTATAGTGTGTATTAGAGATTATCGTATGAAATCATACATAATTCAAAATACAGTAAAATCATACAGTACCATAAAAAAAATCAATATTTACTATTTTCTCATGGTTGGTTCATTCTTTTTTGTTGTTGTTGCAGTTTGGCCGGGGCTGGATTTGAATCCGCCACCCTCAGTACATGGGGCCGGCGCCCTACTCACTGAGCCACAGGCGCCTCCCAGTTAATTCATTGTTTCTGAAAAATAAAGTCAGGCACAGCTTCTGTAGCTCAACTGCTAGGTTTGAACTGGAGTTGGCAGGTTCAAATCCAGCCTGGGCTTGCCAAACAACAATGACAACTACAACCAAAAAATAGCTGGGCATTGTGGCAGGCGCCTATAGTCTTACCTACTTGGGAAGCAAGAGAATCGCTGAAGTTCAAGATTTGGAGGTTGCTGTGAGCTGTGACACCATGGTACTCTACCCAGGGCGACAAAGTAAGACTTTATCTCAAAAAGAAGAAAAAAAGAAAAGAGAAGAAAGTCAATCTTGTTCTGTTTCTTTCTTTTTTTTTGGTAGTTTGTGGCCGGGACTGGGTTTGAACCTACCACCTCTGGCATATGGGGCTGGCGCCCTACTCCTTTGAGCCACGGGGGCCGCCCCTCTTGATCTGTTTCTTATTATGTATGTAAGTGGGGAAAGCACTCTCAACACTGGCCACACCATTCAGCAGACCTGGGCATTTTTCTGGAGCAAATGACTTTAACTGCATTATCAGATGTCTGAATCTTCTTCTTTCAGAGTCTCTGCAATTTCCGATTCATTCTTGTTTCTTCCACTTCATCAGCTGCTTCATGCACTTTTATGCTGGTCTGTACATCAGTTAATAGAGCTTGGAAAATTGTTTTTTGGTGAGGTTCATTACAGGTTGCCACCACATCATCCATTGTGACAAAACCTTTAAAACTACTCCTTTGAATTCTTGCATGGGAGATGGACTGTCTGATGGGGTCTAAACATCATGCTCTTGGGTTGTGACAAATATAACTTTCCTGAAACACTTTTGTATTGTTTCTGGATGAACATTCCAAGCAGAACTGATCCAGAGGACGGCATCCAGAGCATTAACTGGAAGCACATAAAGTTGCTTCCATAGGTGGACCACAGGTTTGTGTTTTAGTAATGACTCGCTACAGGAGCTGGACTTGGTAGTGCATTTTAAATATTTTGATTTATGCCTTGGTCAAGAGGTTGGATTTGTTGTCGTTGTTGTTGTTGTTGTTGTTGTTGTTGCAGTTTGGCCAGGGCTGGGTTTGAATTCGCCACCCTGGGTATATGGGGCCAGCACCCTACTCACTGAGCCACAAAGAGATTGGATTTTTGAGGTCATATTTGGAGCAGAAATTTCACTGTCCTGTTTGTGAGATGATCCACTTGTGGGTGGGCCAGAACAGTTGTCTACTGTCAGTAGAATAGACCATTTCTTCTTCATTTCTTAATCAATACCCCTTTACTCACTCCCCAAACAAGATACCAGGCTTCCATGCATATTTGCGTGACGTGATCTCCAAGTGATGGGGAGGCCTTCAGCTTTCAGATTCCTGAATCTACATGTCTCTGACCGTTTATCAATTACCAAGGGCTTTAGTTTCTCTCTAGTTGAGCTACATAAAGCAGGACTATGAAACATTAGTTGGAAAGTTTTTCCACTCTTATATTTGTCACCCTTCATGACGAGGCTCCTATTAGGCAACGCCTTGAAAAAGAGTCTGCAGTCATCAGCATTAAAGATGTCATCTTTGAAGTTTCTGGCAAAGTCAGGGAACTTTTCGATGATCTCTTCCATAACTTCTACTGGGAGTCTTACTATGTCACCGTCCTAGAGTGCTGTAGCATCACAACTCACAGCAACCTCAAACTCTTGGGCTTAAGTGATTCTCTTGCCTCACCCTCCTAAGTAGCTGGGCCTACAGGCACCCTCCACAGTGCCCAGCTATTTTTTGTTGCAGTTGTCATTGTTGTTTAGTTGGCCTGGGCCAGGTTCAAACCTACCACCCTTGGTGTATGTGGCTGGCGCTGTAACCACTATGCTTTGGGTGCCAAGCCCACACAAAATGCTCTCTTTTTTTTTTTTCAGAGACAGAGTCTCATTTTGTCACCCTCGGTAGAGTGCCATAGGGTCACAGCTCACTGCCACCTCCAGTTCTTAGGTTTAGGCATTCTCTTGCCTCAGCCTCTGAGTAGCTAGGACTGTAGGTGCCTCCCACAACGCCTGGGTATTTTTTGCTGCAGTTTGACTGGGGCCAGGCTCAAACCTGCCACCCTCAATATATGGGGCAAAGCTCCCTACTCACTGAGCCACAAGCACCGCCCGAAGAGAGGATTTTTAATATTCCCAATACTAAGAAGTGATATGTTTGAGATGATGTGTATGCTAATTACCCTAATTTGGTTATTACTTATTGTATACATGTATTGAATTATACCCCATAAATATTTTACAATTATATTTTTGTTTAAAAAAAGAATGGGTAAAAACAATAGCTTGAATTGTTAGTTTTATATATATAGAAATTACGTATAGAAATATATGATTAGAAATAATACTTTGGCAGAATGAGATGTCAAAAAATGTACAGTATGTATGTGTGTGGTATTTCTAAGAAGAGTTAATTCAATAAATATTTTAAGTATCATCTATGTGTCTGCTTCTTGAATATAATATAGGAAAATCAAGCAAACTGAGAGTCTGAAAAATTGCCTTAGTGAGCAGAAATTATATAAAACTGACTTTAGAGAAATGGAAAAAAAATGGTCAAATTTGTTTATGAAGAATTAAGAAGGAAGTCATTGGTGACCCTGGCAATCACTTAAAGAAAGGAAGACACTAATACTTGATTTAGAATAAGAGCTGATATAGTATTTGGAAATCAGGTTTTAACTCTTTGTGAATATACTCATATAGTATTGTCCTATCCGACTCTTCCTAACTAGATCAACATTTTTATAGCCTTTGGCCATAGTTCCTATAATATTTGTCGACAGAGTTTAACAGTGGCTGGGAGCTCACATTCCTCCAGCCCTAGGGGCAAGAGGATAGCCAGGCTTGCAGCCTTACACCTTCCCACAAGGTGTGCCAGCTTCCCCACCTCTGCCCCGTGAGAAATTTAGGCCCCAGCACACTGAAATATCTGATGGATCGGAGCTGCTGCCACAACACTATCCATTTTGGTGATGTAGGAATCATAGTTCCTTGTGAGCGGAACAGGTTAGGAGAGAAAAGTGAGTTGTTACCATATCGGAAGTACAAGGAGCAGGCAGAGTAGGACAAACACTGTCCTTTTTGTTTCAAATCTCTAAAAAATGATGCAGTACTTGATATATCCTTTTTATCATTTGATTACAGGAAAGCCAGACTACAAGTTACTGAGCGCCTCCCTGAGGATATTGAAAGCAACTTACAAAACAATCAATCTAAGGATGATGTTAAGAAAATTGAAGAACTGCTAAACCTTCCTAGAAACCCCAAGTAGATACGCAGGACAAAGACTGAAAATGCTCTGGACTTGAGACTTAGTTGGACAGCAGACGGAAGCTGTATTTCTGTACCCTCTGAATGCTGGCAGTCAGGCCACTCTTTGGTGGCAATGACTTGCTCTTACCTTTTTAAAACTGTGATTGGAGCTATTATTCTCTCACTTTATTTATCCTTAAATTTAAATACATACTTATGTCTACATTAGTCTGTCAGTCAATCTAATCTTTCCCCTAGATTTTATGACAGTGAATAAAACATTTCCCAAAAAAGATTAAACTTAAATTCAACCAGTTGTGTACTTATTCATGTGATCTTTTAAAAAGGTACTCTGCAAATCAGTGGGAAGAGAAGAAAGAACTATCAAAGGCAAATGGTCTGGTGAAACCCTTATATCCTTGGGTTCTGAAGGCCATATGGGCCTGAATATGTAGTACTATTTAGTTTTGATTTTAATAAAAATCAAAATGAATCCTATGCCATTTGGAACAAAATACAAATTTAACAAAAAGGAAGTAGATCAGCAGTATTAAAGAAACAGTCCAACTTGATTTCCTTTCTTAGTACTGCTGACAGAGTATCCATGGTATTGTATGCAGGAGTTACTTAGACTACACTTAATCTCAGCCAAATGGCAGAGAAGGGATGCAGGAGTTACTAGAATGGACTCAAAGTCCCTCCACTTTGGGGGCTTGCTGCCTGTAAAGGAAGCTGTCCTGCAGATTGTGATCGTTACCAAATGAGAAGGAAAAAAAATAACTGAGTTAAGTGTATTGAGGGAAAAAAACTGCCAGTATTTTATGTTGGTTTTAGACTTCTGTGTTCTTTTCCTACTCTGAGAATACTGTTATTTCACAAGAGCAAGATTAGCAAAGCAGCATGCTGTAGTAGCCAAAACCATGGGCTCTGGAGGAAGACAACTGGCTTTGAATCCTGGCCGTGTGGCTTAGTACCACATGATGTATTGCAAAGCCATTTTACCTAAAGTATCAGGTATCTGCCAAATAAAATAGTGTCTACCTCAGAGTTGACATTACATAAAATGATGTACATAAAACATTTACCACAATGCTTTGGTACACAGGGCAGTATACAGGGTAGCTATAAAGTTCATGTGCATTTTAAATAGTTACAACTGTTTGAACTATTTACAGTTAGTGTAGTTTAGTTACAACTATTTAAACTGCACATGAACTTTATGGCCATCCTGTGTAATAAATATTAATAGTTACAAGGATATAAGAACCTTTGCAGCAGTGTATTGATGCCATGATTTTATATGTTACCACCACAATCCATAACGCATGTTTTTTTGTTGTTTTTAGACAGAGCCTCACTTTGTCACCCTTGGTAGAGTGCTGTGGCATCACAGCTTACAGCAACCTCCAAATTTTTGGACTCAAGCGATCCTCTTGCCTCTGTTCTTTAATTTTTTTTTTTTTGAGTCTCACTATGTCGCCCTTGGTAGTTTGCTGTGGCGTCACAGTTCACAGCAACCTCAAACTCTTGGGCTCAAGCAATTCTTTTGCTTCAGTTTCTTCATTTTTAGTAGAGATGAGATCTCACTATTGCTCAGGCTGGTCTCAAACTCGTGAGCTCAGTCAATCCACCTATCTTGGCCTTCCAGAGTGCTAGGATTACAGGCATGAGCCACCTCACCTGACCTGTGTTTCTCTTTGTTAGCCCATTCATAAATTGCTGACAAATTGGCAATTAGTCAATCTCTTCACTGTTTTATTCACATCCCCATATATTTTAAATATTTTAACTAGGCTAGGCACAATGGCTCACGCCCATAATCCTAGCACTCTGGGAGGCCAAGGCAGGTGCATTGCCTGAGCTTACGAGTTCAAGACCAGCCTGAGTCAGAGCGAAACCTCATCTCTAAAAATAGCTGGGTGTTGTGGTGGGCGCCTGTAGTCCCAACTACTTGGGAGGCTGAGGCAAGAGAATCATTTAAGCCCAAGAGTTTGAGGTTGCTGTGAGCTATGACACCATGACATTCTACCAAGGGTGACAAAGTGAGACTGTCTCAATAAAATAAATATTTTAACTAGAAATTGTAAAATTAGATAGTTGGGTTTTGGGGGGTTTTTTGGTTTGTTTGTTTGTTTTTTGGAGACTGAGTCTCACTTTGTCACCCTCACTGGAGAGCCGTGGCGCCATAGCTTACAGTAACCTCAAACTCTTGGGCTCAGGTGATTCTCTTGCTTCAGCCTCCAGAGTAGTTGGGGCTACAGGCGTCCGCCACAATGCCTGGCTATTTTTGTTTTTTAGATACAGGGTCTCACACTAGCTCAGGCTGGTCTCAAACTTCTGAGCTCAGGCAATCCACCTGCCTCAGCCCCCCCTACATAATTGTTTTTAAAAATACTTTCAGGCATATCACAGAAATATGTATTAGAATAATAAAAGTACAACTTGTTGAAAAAAATAATACCGACACATTTATCAATTTTAACAATAATTACAAATAATAATATAATTTATTTGAAATAAATTTTTAACCTTCTTTTGGGTTTGTCTTGTATCTATCTCTTAAGGTTTTTATCTTTCTCTAACTTCTTACAAACCCACTATCTAATTTGCTGAAAGCACCGTGTATGTGATTTACTTTTAAAAGTAAATCCAAGGAGGTATGTTGTTTGTAATAATAAGTTAAACTGTATTACAGTTACCAAAATTAAGAACTTAAAGAGTGTCTATATCTGAAAAATTTGGTGTCCCACTCCCTATTTTCAGATGAGAATGTCTGATTATCCCAGCCTAAGTTGGGTTCACTCCCAGTCCAATGAATTGTGGAAGGCAGTTGCAGAGAAAAAGTCATGAATAACATAGGAACAGCAATTGGCTATTTCTATGTTTTTATTTCTCTGCTGATGTCAGCAAGATCCAGAAAATACTGAAGTGGAAAATCAGCGTTAAGGATCTAAGGAGGCCCGATGGAAAGCTGTCACCTTAGACATTTTAAGATAGCTTGCAGCTTAGTACATATTAAGTAAAAACTACCTCATTTTATTTTATTTTATTTTTTTGTAGAGACAGAGTCTCACTTTATTGCCCTCGGTAGAGTGCCATGGCGTCACACAGCTCACAGCAACCTCCAGCTCCTGGGCTTAGGTGATTCTCTTGCCTCAGCCTCCCGAGTAGCTGGGACCATAGGCACCCGCCACAACGCCCAGCTATTTTTTTGTTGCAGTTTGTCTGGGGCCGGCTTTGAACTCGCCACCCTTAGTATATGGGGCCGGCACCCTACCCACTGAGCCACAGACGCCGCCGAAAACTACCTCATTAAAAATGAAAAGTTGCTCATAAATATTTTTATAAATGGGGTCAAAGTAGAACCAGTTGATTGTGTAACATTAGACTACCCCTTTCTAACCTATTATTTTGCAGTATTAAATCAATAATCTTCCATGTCAGAGGAAATCAGTTGTGTATAGTTCTACTTTCTCTCCCACCTAATGGGAAAGTAGGAGAGCAACAAAGGAGGACATACTAAAAAAAATGGAATACTGGGCAGAGCCTGTGGCTTAGTGCATAGGGCACGCTCTAAAGGGTGACAAAGTGAGACTCTGTCTCAAAAAAAGAAAAGAAAGGAAATGGAATACTGGCTAAACATCAGTGATGTGGTCATTATGTTCATGTAGATGTAGATACTGACAAATTTCCCACATGTTACACTAGGCTTTTAAAAATAGCAACATAGTGCAGCCGGGTGCAGTGAGAGTGGGGAGAGGGCCCCAGGCATCTCTGGGCTCCCTTTGGTGATACAGGAGGTCAGGGAGAGACTTGTGGACCCCACGAGGAGGACAGATGCGGTGTAAAACTGGCAACTCCCTTCCTCTTCCTTTCTCTCCCTCCTCCTGCTCCCCTTTCTGTCTCTCTTGTTCCCTCCTCTCCCTCCAGACCTCAGTGCCCTTGTCATTAATGGAATGAATATACTCTGAAGGCCTTTCCAGACATCAAGAATTCTGTTTCGAAACTCCTTGCAAGGTCACTGGAGCTCCTTCTGTGCCCACCATATTCCTCTAGACACTTCTTGCAAAGCAACTGAAGTGAAGAAACTAGAGAATAAGATAGATGAAAGGCAGGGTACATGCTGGCCATGTGAAGAAGTTCCCAGAAGTCAAACACAAATGGAAGTAGGACCTGAGGAAACAAAACAAAACCCGAAATTAGCAAGGGAGGAAAGTATTTTAAATTTTTACATTTTTTAATCTCAAGGCCAAGGGTATTCTCAACTTGAGTTGGTACTGTAGATAGTATATTAATTTTGTTAGCTGAAGAGTATGAAGGGATAGGAGGGTGTTGTGGCGGGCGCCTATAGTCCCAGCTACTTGGGAGCCTGAGACAAGAGAAACACTTAAGCCCAAGAGTTGGAGGTTGCTGTGAGCTCCAACAACCATGGCATTCTACTGAGGGCGACACAATAAAACTCTGTCTCAAAAAAAAAAAAAAAAAAAGATTATGAAAGGAGAGCTACATTGTGAGAGAACTAGTCTGAAAACTTTTACTATATCTATCAGGCAAATGTTTGTTAAGCACCAGCCTTCACCAAACAACCAAAGCTGTTGGTTCAGGCACTCTTCTATATGAGGGCCAAACAAAGCTGTCTTAGGTATGGTTGCTTTCTCAGTAAACCTGCAATCTGGTAAAGGATGCAAGTAAGATGTGGCACCTGAAAATAAACCCAAGATGGTATGAAATGTGCTAAGCAGAAATTCAGGGGTGGAAACAGCTTGAATTGGACAAGATGCCCACGGAAGGCTTTATGAAGACTGGACTCAACGGCTTCATTACAAAGTATCAGCAGAATGAGCAGAAGAATTTAAAGAGAAGGAAAAAGTCAGGGAAGTTCTAGATAATTACAGATGTAAGGAGGAGGAACATCCTGGAAAGGGCATTCTGAGGAAGGAGCAGTAAGTTGAAATGAGAAAACAGGATAGGAAATTGGAAGACTGCCTTGGGGAAAATATGTATAAGCATGTGATGCAGTGGGGGAGCCTGAACTTGAGCTCCAGTTTGAGTCCTGGTATTTCTCCTTATCTGTATGATTTCAGGCGAATCATTCAACCTCTGGGAGCCTCAGGTTTCTTTCTCATAAAAATGGGCATAAAAAGATCTTGCTTATAAAACTTTTCATAAGACTAAGATGAAATAGTGCTTTTGCAACACATAACCTGTTATGTAAGTCTCAGTTGTTATTTTCATTTTCCTTTACAATTCTGCAGACTGTCTCTTATTTATGCTGGTGTTACCTCAGCTTTCACAAGTCAAAGCTGAATTGTTTACAGAGGCCATAACTAACCTGTACTCAGTATCTTGCATTTCAACGTTCCAAATTTTCTCTTACATGAGAAGGCTTGGGGATTTTTTTTTTTTTTTTTTTTTTGCGGCTTTCTGCCAGGGCTGGGTTTGAACCTGCCACCTCTGGCATATGGGGCCAGCGCCTTACTCCTTTGAGCCACAGGTGCCACCAAGACTTGGGAATTTTAGGAAAACATAAAGTTGATAAAAGTTAGCAACGTGGGCTCGGTGCCTGTGGCTCAACAGGCTAAGGCGCAAGCCACGTACACCTGAGCTGGCGGGTTCGAATCCAGCCCGGGCCCGCCAAACAACAATAATGGCTGCAACCAAAAAAAAATGACCGGATGTTGTGGCAGGCGCCTGTAGTCCCAGCTACTTGGGAGGCTGAGGCAAGAGACTTGCTTGAGCCCAGGAATTGGAGGTTGCTGTGAGCTGTGATGCCATAGCACTCTATCCAGGGTGACAGCTTGAGGCTCAGTCTCAAAAAAAAAAGAAAAAAAAAAAAGTTAGCAACGTGGCTGTCACAAAAACTAACGCTATGTCAGGCTTTCTTAAAAGAAAAATATGCTAGAACCTGGAGAGTAATTATCCAATTATATGTAGAGACATTAAGATCAAATCCAAAGGGCAGTGCCTGTGGCTCAAAGGAGTAGGGCGCTGGCCTCATATGACGGAGGTGGCAGGTTCAAACCCAGGCTAAAAACTGCAAAAAAAAAAAAAAAAAAAAAAGATCAAATCCAAAGTCTTAGCCTCCCTTTACTAACATCTAGCATGTGCACGTGAGGCATCTGGAATCTGGGCCACATGAAGAGCAATTGAAAAACTGAGAATGTTCAGGGCCGGGCGCAGTGGCTCACACCTGTAATCCCAGCACTCTGGGAGGCCAAGGCAGGCGGATCTCCTGAGCTCAGGAGCTGGAGACCAGCCTTAGCAAGAGTGAGACCCCGTCTCTAAAAATAGCTCAGTGTTGTGGTGGGTGTCTGTAGTCCCAGTTACTTGGGAGGCTGAGGAAAGAGAATCACTTGAGCCCGAGACTTTGAGGTTGCTATGAGATACGACTCCAGGGCACTCTATCCCAGGTCAACAAAGTGAGACTCTGTCTCAAAAAAAAAAACAACACAACAACAACAATTGAAGATGTTTAGACCGATCAGTTGGAATATGGAAAGTTAAAAGTTCTGAAGCTTTTCCTATACTGTAGTCACTGTGGTCTCTTCTGAGTGTTTGAGTGGGAAAATGACATGGCAGGGTAATTCTTTATGAATTGGCTCTGAGATTGCTCAGTAAGATGAGTCTATCAGTAAGTGGCAGAGAAACCAATGAGGATGTTCCTGTGTTAGTACAAAGTGAGGTACTCAGAGATATAGGGGAAAAATTGATGATTAGATGAAGAAGTTGTTGGCTCAGCGACTATAGCTCAAGCAGCTGAGGTGCCTGCCACATACACCAAAGCTGGCAGGTTGGAATCCAGCCTGGGCCTGCTAAACAACAATGACAACTACAACCGAAAAATAACCTGGCATTGTGGTGGGCGCCTGTGGTCCCAGCTACTCGGGAGGCTGAGGCAAGAGAATCGCTTAAGCCCAGGAGTTGGAGGTTGCTGTGAGCTATGTATGATGCCATGGCACTCTACCCAGGGCAACAGCTTAAGGCTCTGTCTCAAAAAAAAAAAAAAAGAAAGAAAGAAGTTGTCCCAGGAATATTACTTCAAGGTAAACACCAAGTAGTATTTATTGAGACCGAGTCTCACTTTGTTACCCTTGGTAGAGTGCCATGACATCATAGCTCACAGCAACCTCAAACTCCTGGGCTTATGCAATTCTCTTGCCTCAGCCTCCCTAGTAGCTGGGACTACAGGTGCCCACCACAACACCTGGCTATTCTTTTGTTTTGTTTTGTTTAGCAGGCCTGGGCCGAGTTCGAACCCACTAGCCTCGGAGCATGTGGCCGGTGCCCTAACCACTGAGCTACGGGTGCCCAGCCCCAGGTAGTGTTTTATAACTGATGAAAGACATTGACTTGGTTGACAAGAGGGGAACGAGTCAAGGTGGCAGACTGGTACAGCAAGGGAAGAGGGTGCATAACCAAATTGCATGTGGGGAGAAAGGAGATAGATGCCAAGCATCCTGTATTTGTTTTAAAGTAATCTGAATGAGGTTTTGGAGAAGGTGAGGTAGAAGGTAAAAGACTTTGAATCTGATACTGAAAGGCAGAGGACACTGCCCGTGGTCCACATGCACCCAGCCTCCACCCCACATTGGCGGAGAAGAGCTAACAGAGACAACCTTCAGATGTTCTGTTTAGCCCAAAGCTTCTGCAGATCCTGGGCATCCTTTCCATTTGTAATCTCTCCTGATTCCTTCTTTTTCTCTTACATCCTTGGAGACAAGCACAAATGATAAAGATGATAGGTGAGTTTCCCTGTAATTGTGCCTATATACTATAGCAAGAGCAGTAGTTCTCAAACCAGAGGTGATTTACAACTCTCTCCACCCCAGGAACATCTGGCAATGCTTGGAGCTATTTTGGGTTGTCACAATTGAAGGATATAATGAATAGAGGCTAGGGAAGCTGCTAAACATCCTATAGTGCACAGAACAACATTCTAAAACAAAGAATGTTCTGGCCCTAAATGCCAGAAAATGCTCAGGATGACAAACCCTGAGCTAGTGAAGTAAGGCTGAAAAGGTTATATCAGAAACATCCAGGCCTCTCTATTCTACCCATGGGCTGAGATGCACAGCAAAGTCTCCACGGACTTCATGGAACTTTGCTTTTTTTTTCCTTTTTCTTTGGTGTTGAAACGTGGGGAAATCAGCAGATGTTGATCTTCTAATTTTCTTTGCTCAGTGTGTATGACTGGGTACTCCTAAAAAGGGCTGGCACCCATCATGATGATTATGGCCATAGCGCTGACCTAGCAGTTCCTCTTAATCTAATGAAAGACATTGAGGTCAGTGTATGTATAAGGCCAAAAAATTTAATTCACAGGGTAAAATATGGCTGGGCACCCATACTCAGTGGTTAGAGCACTAGCCCTATGACCAAGGTGATGGGTTCAAACCCAGCCTGGGCCTGCTTACCAAAAACCAAAAAAAAAACCCCAAAAAAACACCATATGGCAAAATATCTTAGCCATCCTTCATCCATAAATGTAGTATGAAGAACTGAAAAATGGTAAAATCATATGTGGTCATGTAATTTCTCAACTGTATTAGTGCATCTTGCCCTCCTCCAAGAAAATGATCCTTGACTCCTCACATCTTCTCATTCTCTAACTCCAAATCAAAGATTAGAATCTCATTTAGCATCAGAAATATTTTCAAATTAGTAAACTTCACTGTCTCCCCAAAAATGTCAAGTTAGGCTTGGCGCCTGTGGCTCAAGCGGCTAAGGTGCCAGCCACATACACCAGAGCTGACGGGTTCGAATCCAGCCCTGGACTGCCAAACAATAATGACAACTACAACCAAAAAATAGCCAGGCATTGTGGCGGGCGCCTGTGGTCCCAGCTACTTGGGAGGCTGAGGCAAGAGAATTGCTTTAGCCCAGGAGTTTGAGGTTGCTGTGAGCTGTGTGACGCCACGGCATTCTACCCAAGGGGACAGCTTGAGGCCCTGTCTCAAAAAAAAAAAAGTCAAGTTAGAGAAATCTAAAAGGCTAAACTCAAACATGTCTCTTGAGGGCAGTGATGTCTTGCCTTTGTAACACCAGAGCCTAGTAGAGTGCCAGGCACGTGATAGGTGCCCAGTATGTGAGCAGAACTTGTTGAGACAAGTAAAGGAGACACTGAAGTTTCTATGGACTCGCTGCAAACCTGAGAAGAGAATAGGCTAGAACCTAAGAAAGATGCCAACCCCAACGGATAGAGTTTGGCTTCTGGGAACTGAGATCAGGATGGTGCACAACAGTACTTACTGTAGAACAGGCAGCATGTGATGACCGCAATGAGCACAGGAATCCCAGCTGAGAATGCAACAGAAGGCCACGATCTGCTGGGGTGCAGAGTTTCAGGAGGAGGCTCTTGCTTGGCTGTGGAGGGAGAAGAATAATGTCAGCTGTGAGGTTTCCCACTCTATGCCTTTTCTATTTATGCACCTGTAGAGTATTCGTCACTTCCCTGCCTGGTCAGCTTTCCAATATGCCGCTGCTAGCATTTTTCTTACATAATTCTTCAATGAGACACATACTTGGCTTGGTGCCTGTAGCACAATGGCTATGGCACT
This sequence comes from Perodicticus potto, assembly GCA_963574655.1. Classification (NCBI taxonomy): domain Eukaryota; kingdom Metazoa; phylum Chordata; class Mammalia; order Primates; family Lorisidae; genus Perodicticus; species Perodicticus potto. The sequence continues at coordinate 16,311 of CAUYRH010051713.1, forward strand.
GGCCACATGCACCGAGGCTGGCAGGTTTGAACCCGGCGCCGGCCAGCTAAACAACGACAACTGCAACAAAAAAATAGCCGGGCGTTGTGGTGGGCGTCTGTGGTCCCAGCTCCTTGGGAGGCTGAGGCAAGAGAATCGCTTAGGCCCTAGAGTTAGAGGTTGCTGTGAGCTGTGATGCAACAGCACTCTAGCAAGGGTGACAAAGTAAGACTCTGTCCCAAAAAAAAAAAAAAAAAAAAAGAAGGAAGGAAAGAAAAGACACATATTTGTGGGCAACTAATATTCAGATGTCAGATGTCAGATATTGAATGTGAAAAAGACAACCCGAACGTCTGCATTTTACTAAGTTGGCATAAGAATGATTCTAAGGAGATACTTTAAAAGTCATCTTATTTTATGAGGAGGACCTCCCGGGCAATTGAAGCAACACCAAAAATACATTATTGGGACCTGATCAAACTAAAAAGCTTCTGCACAGCCAAGAACACATTAAGTAAAGCAAGCAGACAGCCCTCAGAATGGGAGAAGATATTTGCAGGTTATGCCTCCGACAAAGGTTTAATAACCAGAATTCACAGAGAACTCAAACGTATTAGCAAGAAAAGAACAAGTGATCCCATCTCAGGATGGACAAGGAACTTGAAGAGAAATTTCTCTGAAGGAGACAGGCTTACAGACACATGAAAAAATGCTCATCATCCTTAATCATCAGAGAAATGCAAATCAAAACTACTTTGAGCTATCATCTAACTTCAGTAAGATTAGCCCACATCACAAAATCCCAAAACCAGAGATGTTGGCATGGATGTGGAGAAAAGGGAACACTTCTACATTGCTGGTAGGAATGGAAACTAATACGGTCCTTTTGGAAAGATGTTTGGAGAACACTTAGAGATCTAAAAATAGAAGTGCCATTTGATCCTATAATTCCTCTACTAGGTATATATCCAGAAGACCAAAAAATCACATTATAACAAAGGTATTTGCATTCGAATGTTTATTGCAGCCCAATTCATAATTGCTAAGTCATGGAAAAAGACCAAGTGCCCATCGACCCATGAATGGATTAATAAATTGTGGTACATGTACACCATGGAATATTATGCAGCCTTAAAGAGAGATGGAGACTTTACCTCTTTCATGTTTACATGGATGGAGCTGGAACATATTCTTCTAGCAAAGTATCTCAAGAATGGAAGAAAAAGCATCCAATGTACTCAGCCCTACTATGAAACCAATTTATAGCTTTCATATGAAAA